>JAASFW010000540.1:0-16207 GCA_023334005.1 Globisporangium orthogonon
CATCGACGACGTCGTGGTGTCGGGGAAGTCGATCGAGGTGAAGCTCATCCCGCTCGGGCAGCTCCGTCCCGCGACCGACGGCTTCATCAAGACGAACCCGACGCTCGCGGCGGCGGAGAAGTACACGATCCAGTGGCTCAACGCTCAGGGAGAGGAAGTCGTCAAGTTCCACGACCAAGTCGTCATCGATCTGGAGGAAGCGGAGAGAGCGAGCTGTGCTACAAGCGAGGCAAGTCAGTGGACCGTGCGCGTCGCGTTCACCACTCCGAGCGTTCGCTCGGACCCGACGAGCCTCTTGCAATCCGAGAGAACGTTCTGCACCTGACAAAGCTCGCTTTGACTGCAAAGTATGGATTCGCGCTTCGATCGATCCTCACGATATAGGTAGCTCTGGACATCGCTTTGAGACAGCATGGATGGCAACGACATCCGATAGTGCTGTCTTGCACGGAAGCTTGATCGCTGCGAGTGTGATGTCCACCTCATGTCAGAACACATTCAAGCTGGGGTTCAAGACTGCTCCAGCGGATGGTTCGAGCTGATGCATCTCATGAGTACAAACGCTCGAGTATCGATACGTGGCTCGGGCAGATAGGCTTCTTCGCTGTCCGCGCTACCCTTCCTTCTGCACAAAGGTCACGACCATGGACGATGGCTGGTGCAGAGCTTCGCGTTGGATATGCTGGATACTTGTCGCGAGAATCGCCGACCAGATACTGTTTAACATAGCGAACACTGTGTTCATGCCGAAAGCGCGTTCGAGATGTGTTGGACGAGCATCTTCTTCGTCGACAGTGCAGTTTACTTGGTCGTTCGATTATAGTCGTGCGATCCAGAGCAGCCACTCCGCATGAAGATCTGCTGTAACTAGCGAGGACTCATTCACGACACCGACCTGGAGCATTTGAATGAAAGATACTCGGCGTTTGCAAGTGCGCACCCTACATGACCAATCGCTCTCTTCTTTGGCGACTGCGAGACTGACCAACCAGTTCCTCGGCAGTTATCTTGTTAACCTCAAGACGACTGTCGAGCTGGATGAGCTTCCTTCTGAACGAGAACAACGGAGGAGCGGGGCGCCGCCGTGTCTCGCAGGTCTCGAACGAAGAGTGGCGAGCAGCGCTGCAGCAGCAGATCGACGAGAAGAAGCAGCGCGACGAGCAGCAGAAGCGCTATCGGCGCTACGAGGATGACACCGATCCTGCGAGTGTGTCAAACCACCGGAGCAACAGCTATCTGAATGAGGGAGGAGGAGAAGCATCAGTGAACTTGAGCAACAATGACGCAGCCTCGCACATCCGAGAATCTCATTCAGGCGTGGTGGATCTGACGCTGCGATCTGGAAGACGCGGAGTGCACCACATGTCGAACGCGTCGTGGCGCGAAGCCCTGGAGCAGCAGATTCGCGAGAAGAAGGAGCGTGAGGAGCACGCAAAGAACCAGAGCGAAGCAGTCAGGAGACGCAGTCAGAGCGCGCCTGGACAACCTCAAAACGACACCGAGAACGAATTCCTAGATCCCAAGCAAGGCCAAGAGCGCGCGATGACGACTCCATCCATGAACGGTGGTAGCAACAACGACACATGCACATCTCATCTCTCGCTTGGACGGAGACGAGTGGGCATGCAGACAGATGAAGAGCACTTGAAGACCCTGCAGGAGCAACTCGAAGTGCAAAAGGTTCGTACGATGCTTGTCATTCAAGCGCATGATGTGGCTGGCGAATATGAACACGAAGAGCTGATACGCCGATACTTGTGTTCGTCATGTTGATTGCCGGCAGCGCTTCGAACAAGAGGCACTCGAGTTTAAGCGAGCACAGCGACAGCAGCGAAGGAGGTTCTTGGACGACGGCGATGACCAAAGACCGCAACACGAGTCTGCGTTGCCAAGTTCTCAAACTGCTACTGTTAGCGGCAGCTCAGCACACTGCAGCGACGGCGCTGATAACACAAGCCCATCAAGCTCAAAGTACGATGACGTTCGTGTGTCGGAGAACAATCAGGTCTCGCCGAGTAGCACAAGTAACCAAAGCGAATGCTTACAAGCGACGACTGAGAACCAGGGAGCCACCAGCTCCCTCACCCCTGATCCACCTGTAGCAACAGCAGCAGATCCTGTTGCGCTCGCCAAGATCGTCGACTTCTGCGAAGAGCTCAAGAAGCAGAACGAAGAAGTCAAGAAGCAGTTGGTGGAGCAACACTCGGTACTCTCAAGTCTCCGAAGCAGTCTCGCCGTCAAAGCGTCTTCGAAAGACGAGGTGCAAATGCCAGCGTCACTAAGAGTAGGAGCAAAACCAAGCTCAAAGGACAGGAAGGCCAGTAAGGTTCCTGATGCGCCTCACCAAAGGTATGCGTCTGCACAAGCTCCTGCAGAAGTGAAGACGAGAACCAGTGGACAAGATCGCGTCGAGCGAAAGACGAGTGAGAAGGCTACTGCTCTGCGGGCTCCAGTGGTGCGTGCACGCCCACTGCTCCGAGGTGATAGCAAGATTCCATGTCCGACAGGAATCAGGAGCTCAAGTGCTCGCTCGACCAGCGATGCCAAGGAGGAGAGCACACTCGCCAAGGCTGAACCGAAAGCTGCTGGAGAGCAAACTCAGCCGTTGCCGCAGAAGGAGGAGCCTGCAGAGACTTCGCTCGAGGTAGACGAAGAAGCTACGTCCGAGTCGATAAACGAAGATTACAAGATGCACAAGAGAGATTGCCCATCACCGGTTCGTAGATCTTCGGTCTCGAACGACAACGATGAGAAAACGATGGCTGCAGACGCCAAAGACGACCGTCATGACGGCAGCCAGCGCTCTCACGCGAAGTCAACAAGAGGAGAACACGACGAGAACGACTTTGATGAACCACATACAGAGCCTCAGTTCACGTCGAAATGCCGTCCTGCTGACGACGACGAAGAGCGCGCAGAGTCGGAGATCGTTTGCACTGTCTCGTACCTCGACGTCATCGACGACGATGACTTGGACGCAGCAAAGTGTCTGGACGACGACACCGAGCTGCCTCTTGGCGGCGAGAGCAAGTTCGTGCGATGCGAGGACAAGTGCGAGGAGATCGCAGGCAGCTCGTCGTTCGTGCTGGTCGACGACACGAGCTCCTCGCTCGTGGCGCTCGATCAGTCGCCCGGAGACCTCTTCTAGTGCTCGTAAAGTACGCCGTCATACAGCGTTGATCTGATACAGCAAACGTCCATCTCTCCGCCTTTTCTATCTTTCATGTGGGTGATCGCGACCTGCTGCGCCTTCGACGTGTGTGCTTGGCTCTGCTCCGGCTCCGGCTCCGGCTGCTACTCGTGCTCGACCTCGTCCTCCTCCTGCTGCTGCTGCTCCTGTAGCTTGCACCTCTCGCCTCGGAGCGTGACCGCGGTCGCGTTCTCCTTCTCTCTCTATCACCTAGCGATCTGCTTCGCGACGAACTCCGTCGGCGGCTTCGGCTCCTGCTGTGTCGCCCCCGCCTTCTGTTGCGAGATGCAGGCGAGCGCTCGGCTGGGTAGCTCTGTCGGCTGGAGCTGCGCGACCGGCTCCTCCTGCTCTTCTTGTAGTGATAGTAGTGTTCTGGAGACCGTCGGCGCTGCCGCTCTCGCCTCGCAGCCTCTCGCTCTTCTCTTCGCTTCTCTTCCTGTCCATCTGTAGTAGCTGCTGGAACTGGTTCGTCCGCCGCCTTCTTCGCCTGCTTCTCGCCCGCCAGCTGCACCTTCACGGGCTTCCCGAACAGCTGCGTCGCGCGCAGCGAGTCGAAGGACGCGACCGCGCGCCGCGCGCTCTCCGCGGCCTCGAAGCTCACGAATGCGAAGCCCGGCGGCTGTCGACAGAGCGAGTGAGTGAGTGAGCGAAGTGCTGCGCCTCTCCTCCCTCGCGAAGCGCTGGGAAACGCACCTTGCGCGCGATCCAGATGTTGAGGATTACGCCGAAGCGCGCGAAGAGCTGCTGCAGGTGCGTCTCGTTCGCCTTGGGCGCCAGGTTCCCCACGTACACGCGGCCGCCGGCGCAGCTCGCGACCACCTCTTCGTCGTCGTCCATTTTGGTAATGGAGGCTTGGATTTCCTGAAATTTAGGTTTGGGAGCTACCGCGAACCCGTTTAAAACACGCTGGTTGCTAAATACAACGCCGAATCCATCCGCTATGTCGCTAAAGCAAAGGGAAACAACTCGGGTGTACGACCACGCTTCATGCTGACTCGACCGCATCGTCGATGGAGGCGGGACGCTGGCTGGAGAGGATAGACGTTCGCACCGCGGAATGGGTGGCGCTGCGTGGGCGCTGGTGTAGCGTCGAAGTTTCTCGAATCCGAGCACGCGCGCTCGCGCGGCAGGCAGCAGCCAAGAGCGCCAGCGCCGGTTCTTCCTTCGTTTTCCTTTCTATCCATCCCTCGGTCATCCATCGCTCGGCATTACGGCAAGATCCCGGCAGCCACCGCTGGAAAAACTGAAGCTTTCGGCTTCAACTTGCTCGCATACAAACGCCAAGTCAGGTCCTTGGATCGCGCGAACCGACTCGACGCGCTCGCTCGTCTGTCACGCCCCTCGCAGCAGCAGCTGCTGCTGCGTGACAGACTGGGCGCTGGCGCCCGCCCGATCCAAAGGCTGCGCCCCTCCAGCTCGCTCCGCATTCCGCAATTTGCCGCCGAGCGCGCAAGCCACACCCGCCCCGGACTTCCGACTGCGAAAAGATGCGCGTCGCCGTCTACTGGCGCGCGGCGGGCGCCGCGCTCGCGCTGCAGCCGCTGCGCTGCGTGTTTTCCAACACCGAAGTCGCGCTGCTGCTGCTGCTCGTGCTGCTGCTCGACGAATGGGCGGCGCACGCCGGCGAGCCGAAGGCAGAGACGCGCGCAGAACAAGACGACGTCGAGCCGCAGAGGACGACGAGCATGTGCAGCGACGCCATCGGAGGAACAGACGAGGCGGCCGAGGCGGCGCAAGCGGAAGACAGCGCATGCTGCTGCGAACTCACGGACTGCGAGTCCATGAACTCGTGCTCGACGTCCGACACCGTGCTGCTCTCGGGCTCGTCGTGCTCGCACCCCGGCAGGCGCGAGCAGACGAGCGAGTTCGACGGCACGTTCTTCGCCAGCATGGCCATCTCGCGCTTCTCGGACGAGTTCCTGCGCGACGTCGGGTTCATGCACAAGAGCGGCGAGCTCCATGTGCGCAGAGACTCGGTGTACGTGAAGGCTTTTCTGGCTCCGACGGAGCTGTTCCACGACGACCTCATGACGCTGATACTCACGCTTGGTGTATCGTCTCGGTGTGTGTGTGTGTGACCTGCAGTCTCAACGTGCTCAAGCCGTGGCGCAGGTGCAGCATCCTGCTCTCTGTGACGTCTGGCGAGCTGTTTGTGCACCGGAAGGCGAAGTCGCCGCCGGAGGCGTACCCGCTCTCGCGCTTCACCGGCGCGTCCATCCACCCGTCCTCGCGTCACCACACGTTCAAGGTACGAGCACGTCCCTCTCCTCGAAGCACGTGGAGCCATGCGCTGACGCAAGGCATTCTCTGGCAAACAGGTCATGTTCGACGGCCACACTCCGCTGTACTTCCGCACAGCCGAGGCGAGAGAGGCCGAGAGCTGGGTGAAGGCGCTCGAGTACGCGAAGGAGGCGACATGGCGGATGACGTCGTCGTGAGCTGCCCCACGCAGCCTGCTCTCCTGACCTGAGCCTGTCGACCGCCTATTTATCCGTTAGCTCCGTGCGTGCTGCGTAGTTAGTGTGTGTGTGAGAGTGCGTACAAGTCCGTGGTCGTGCTCGTGCGTCGCGAGGCTGATGTCGGGAGAATGCAAGCAGCGAGCAAGCATCTGCGCCAAGTTCGCGTGTCGTTTTGTTCCCCTGGAGTATCAATATCTTGAAACCAGTATCCAAGCGCCAAGTCCAGTGCAACATCAGTAGAAACCTCCTCCTCGAAGCATCATGACGGTCTCCGCGGTCGGCGCCGCGTCGATGGCGCTGCTTGCCGTGCAGTTCGGGCTCCAGCCGATCCTGTACAAGGAGTTCGCGGCGGGGGTGACGTCCACGTCGGCGCTCGTGGTCGCGTGCGAGCTCTGCAAGCTCGCGATCGCGTTCTTCGTGCTCGCGGCGAGCGGCAAGCTGCGCAGTGCGCTCAAGACGTGGGAGCTGCGCCAGAGCCTGCGCGCGTCGGGGCTGCCGGCGTGCACTTACGCCGTGCAGAACGTGCTCGTGCAGGTGTCCTACCAGCACCTGCCGCCCATCGTGTTCAACCTCATCAACCAGACCAAGCTGCTCTGGACCGCGCTCTTCGTCTTCCTGCTGCTCGGCAAGCGCTTCTCCGCGCCGCAGTGCGTCGCGATGCTCGTGCTGCTCTCGGCCGCGGTGCTTCTCTCGCTTGCGAAGGACGGCGGCGGCGGCGGCGACGTCAGCGCGCCGCCCGCGTCCTTTGAGCTCGGGCTGCTCCCGGTCCTGCTGGCGTCGATCCTGTCGGGAGTCGGCGCGGCGATCACGCAGCAGTCCATGCAGGTGCACAAACGCGACCCGGCGCTCGTGACGATTGAGCTCTCCGTGTACGGCAGTGTCTTTCTCGCGCTGCCGATGCTCTGGTCGCTGCTCGCCTCCTCGTCGTTGTCAACAGGAGGTGCTGCGACGGCGACAGTCGGTGTTGATAAGCATGCGCTACTCGAAGGCTGGGACGCGTACACGCTCATCCCAGTCGTGGCGAACGCGTTCGGCGGGCTGCTCGTCGGCACGGTCACGAAGCACGTCGGTGGCGTGCTCAAGTCATTCGCTCTCATCTGCGGCATCGCGTTCACGGCGTTCGTCGAGTCGGCTGTGTACGGCGCCGTGCTGCCCACCGACGTGTACGTCGCCGCCGCACTCGTGGCGTTCAGCCTCTTCCTCTACAGTTCCTACCCGTACGTGGAAGCCACCGACAAAGACAAGAAGACGAAGAAGACCCAGTGAGAGGCAAACGAAGCGCCCGCTGCTTCCTCTCCTCCTCAATAGAGTTGCCAACGCTGTTCTTACATGCTACCCTACTCATCGTGCATCTTGCTCTCCACCTACCTACTCCTGCAGCTCCAGCAGGTTCATCATCGTCTGGAACGCCGCGCGCTGCTCCGCGGGTTCCTCGCTCGCGCGCAACACCTCGAGCGTCTCGGAGATGCGCTCGCGATGCACGGTCAGCAGCAGCGCGAGCTCGTGGTGCGCCTTGTGGCGCTTCGTCAGCGCCGTCAGCCCCGCCGCCGCCGCGACGCGGATCATCGAGTACTTCGCGTCCCGCACGCCCAACTCGCCGCAGCACTTGTCCAGTACCAGCTGCGTCGTCTGTGGCGTGGCCAGCGCTGTCGCAGGCGCAGTCGCTACGACTGCGGCCAGCGCCTCGAAGACTGCCTTCCGGATGCTCCACACATTGAACTCGGCGCGCGTCACGGTCTCACAGAGCCACAAAATCGTGCCGGTCGCCGACTCATCCGCAGCGCTGCCACTCTCAAGCGGAGTTGACGGCCACACCAGCGCCAGCGCCTCGAACACGCACTTGATGAGGAGAGGCGGGAGGCTGCCGCCGACGTCGGCGTGCGCGCCGCTCATCATCGTTTCGTCTTGTTCGTCCTCGAGACCCGCTCGGCCGCCAACAGCTTCGCCTCCGAGCCACACGAGCAGCGCGCTGCGCAGCGCCGAGAAGTTCGCGAGGCGCAGCTCCCACTGCTCCACCGGCAGCTGCGATGACAGCTTGCCGAAGCTCTGGACCGCACTCTCCAGGTACTCCATCTCATTGTTCCTCCACGCGCGCTCGCACTCGCGCAGCAAAAGCATCGACAGCGACTCGCGCGCCTCCGGCTTCACGGACGTGAGCGCCACGAGCGCCTCCAAGATCACGCCCTTGCCCTTCCACAGTCGCCCGGGCACCGCGGCCGCCAGGTCCCGCCAGATGCGCTCCGTCTGCTGCGCTGTGATGCGCGTGCGGTAGCTCGACGTCGCGCTCGAGAAGAGTGCGTGCAGCGCGAGCGCCGCCTGCTTACGCGTATCCCACGCAGTGTGCGCGATGAAGAGTGCGATGGACGCCAGCGTCGCGTCGATCGACGCCTCGGCGTACAGCACCGACGGCGGGAGCTCCTCCAGCACGGCCGTCCACGTGGACTTCAGCACCTCCGTCGATGCGAACTGTCCGATGAACGCGCCGGGGAACACGTGCGTGCAGTACCAGTCGTTGCGGCTGTCCGCTTGCACGAGCGTGCTGGCGGCGTCTGCGATTGGCGGGACTTTAGCCACAAGCTCCTTCGTCGCGATCGCCGAGACGAGCAAGAAGCGGTTCGCGTCTGATCGTTGGAGCGCGCTCTCGACAACGCCTTCGTCGTCAGCGCCGCCGTTTGCTCGTCGCGTGTTCGTGTTGAACGCGAAAATCCCGGTGCGCACATACTCTCTCACGAGCGATGCGTCCACGAGCGGACACAGGTACGCAGCTGCTCGGCAGTACGCCTGGACAACCAGCCCGTCCGCCAGCCCGCCCGACGACGCTCCGTAGCGACTCTCTTCGTCGCCGTACACGTCGTTCTCAGCAGACGTCTTGCTCCCCACGAACGGGATAAACACCTTCGCCAGCAGCAACTCGGCGCCTCTGCACTTGCGCAGCTCGAACGGGAGCTCCACGGCCAGCGACACGACAAAGTTCGCCGACCCGACGCGGGTGTTGAGCCCCACACCGAAGCGGAGCAGGTTCGCGACGCCGCGCACGAGCTCGTCCACGATGCTCACACACGCGTCGGATCCCGCGAGTTCCTTCAGCCTCGTCGTCGAGAGCTCGAGCAGCTGCCCGACCGGCCCCGACTGACTGATCGACACGCGCAGGCGCTCGAGCTGCTCTTTCTTCTGGACGTGGAACTGCGCGTACTGCAGCTCCGGCATCTCGAGTGACGACAAGTACTCCAGGAGCTTCACGATGAGCGCGGCGAGCGACTCCTGGATCGCCTCTGCCGCAAGCGCCTTGACGAGCCGCAGCAGGACATCGATGCCGAGCGCGCGACAGACGACGTTCTTGCTTACAATGCCGTCGGCGATGAGGTACTGCAGCAGGATCTTCCGACACGCCTCGTCGTTCGCGGCGATGCGGAGGCTGAGCTCACCCATGTACCTGTACAGCTTGAGCCCGGCCACGCACACGGCTTCCATCACGTCGTCCACCGCCGCAGACGCGAGCTTCCAGAGATGGAGGAACTCATGGCGGAGCTGCTCGGCGTCCGCTCCGTTCAGAATGTCGATCAACGCAACGCACGCGGCTTCGCGATACTTGAAGTTACGGCTTCCTTCGACACGCGAGAGCAGGAACTTGAAGATCGCCTGCCAGTGCTGCTGCAGCAGCGTCTTCTCTTGCGAGCTCGTCGCGCCGAACTTCCCTTTCGCAAAGTTCCAGAGGTTCGTCATCACCTCCGATACCTTCGGGTTGGAGTGGAACTTGAGCAGAAACAGCCATGGCACCAGCTTGTTCGTGCTCGTGTAGCTCGCATCCATCCAGAGCTTGCCAGCTTGGTCGATGATTGACAGTCTGAACACGCGATCCACCTCGGCGAAGGAGAACAGCATCGACCGTCTCACGCCAGTACTAGCTGAAGGTGATGAAGAAGAGCCGAGGAGCGTCTCCCAAATCGGATCTGTCGTGCTCAGATAGAGGAGAGCGTACATGAGCTCCGGGTCGCCAATGTCTGCCGCGAGGTTGCTCACTTCTCGATAGGCCGCATTCTCGACCGTGCTGCTGCTGCTGCTGCTACTGGAAGCAGAGGCGGTGGTGGCCGCAGAAGTTGATGGCGCGTTGGTGGTTCTCGCCGGCGCAGTTTCTGGTGCCGGAGAGTCCATATCCGCATCCTCCGCGTCCAAACCAGGCACGCTTGACGAAGATGAGGTGAACGCTCGGAAGCAGCGAAGGCGGCGGAACAAACTGTCGCTGAACTGATCGCCCAGCTCCGCACGTGGCGCGCGAAGCCGAAGGTACGCGAGTCCTTTCACCGCGCTCTCCTTCGCGATGTTGTTGCTGTCGTTGAGCATCGTCACGAAGAACTCGTGTGTGTCCACTAGCAGACGAGTCGCCGCCTCAGAGCGAAGAAGCACCTGCCAACTCGACGAAGCCCCTGCTGCTGCTGCTGCTGCTTTGGATGATGCAATGTCTTTGGGAGCCGAAAGCCCAGCAGCGCAGATGCACAAGAGCCACGTTGTCGCACTGCGTCGGACATTAGGCTGCCGGGACTCAACGCACTCGTTCAACAGCCGAGAGAAGATTGCAGCGGCGCGGTTGCCAGCGAACGTGATCTTGCTGTCTGCCATATCAGCGCTTACGTCGCCAGCACCATGTTGTCCGATCGAAACAAGAGCTTCGCCGATCAGTAGCTGCAGCTCCGGGTCCTGCTCATTCCCGAGTTTCACCAGAGCGTCCACAGCGCCCTCGAGTGAACTGCTGAGGGTGGACAGATCACCCATTGTGCTCGGCAGCCGCGAGATGCCACGGCTGAGATTCTCGACTGCAACGTATTTGATCTTCGTGAGCTTCAGCTTCAGCCCGCCGTCCGAGCTGATGCCGCTGAGATCCCATTCGAGAATCTGCTGCAGCGCTGCGAGACTGTGGCGCTTGAGCTCCACCCATTCACCCGCAGACGACGGATTCGATAGGAACTTCGTCAAGCATCCAGACAGACCGGTTCCGTCTAACAGACTCCGGAGGAAGTCCATGCGAGCGTTCTGGTCCTCTTCGCCGCGCGGGAAGCCAGCGAAGTGCGAGCACGTCTTCACAGTCACTGACAGCAGCGACGTCATCTTCTTGTACGCTGCCAAGATCGTCCTCGTCTGGTCGTCAGGAAGAGCAGCGTCCGACGCTGAGAGCACGGAAATCGCGCTACCGAGCACGTAGTGGAGGCAAGCAATATCCTTCGACTGCATCACCGGATCGTCAAACTTCAAGCTGATGCTCTGTACCACTTCGTTCACCACGAAGTCTTGAGAAGAGTCCTCTGCTTCGAGCGTGTACTGCACGAGAGCTGCCACATGCAGCAGAAAGTCTCGGTCTGATGAGATGCAGGCGGCAGTGAGCAGCTGACTCGTCGACTTCCCCAACGAGTTCGTCACGGATCTCTTGTCGAATGCACAGATTTCAACAAGACTCGAAGCCGCGGCCTCGTACATTCCCGATAGAGCCGCGGTGTCACCGGAGAGACTCGCCTCCAACTTCCCAAGCAGCGTTTGTACAAAGTACTCGACCATCGTGCTCCGCTCATCAGCGATCTCCATCTCACCAGCGTGATGCGCGTTCTTGAGCACAAGCAGACAGAATCTGAGGCAGCTCTCGACCGTTCTGGCGTCTTGAATGCTGCGTTTGAGATCACGATGCGGGTAGTGTGCGCGCAAGTATGTCGACACGACATTGAGCGTGGGAAGTGGCTCGCTGTACAAAGCTTTCCGCGACAGAGTCTGCACTTCTGCGTCTGGATCGCCGCAGAGTTTCAGGAGCGCGAACCGCATCGCGATGTTGCTGTTGCTGTCGCTCTCGCTCTCGCTGAGCAGATCGCCGCACCAGGTCGCGATGGCAGCTCGCACTCGCGCGTAGTTCTTCGTCTTGTCAAACACCCGAGAGCCGCGCAGCAAGTCCGTCAGCTCGCTCCGGACTTTCGCTTGCGTCGCTTCGGACGCTTGCAGGCCGTATGCGCGCGAGAGCGAAGTGAAGGCTTTGAGTGCGTTCGCGCCGGTACCAGTTCGACGCTCCTCTTCGACGAGGCAGCGCACGAGCAGGACTTGGAACGCTTGTTCTGACCCGGCCACGAGCGCCGGCGCGCGTGTCCCGATGACCTTGACCGTATCGTACACGCCCTGGCGGAACTCACGCAGGAACGCCGCCTGAGACGGATCGCTGTCGGCGTTCGGGTCCATCAGAGCGCGCAGCAGCGTCGGCAAGATGACAGGGCCGAGGAACCCCTCCACGAACACGCTCTCAGCGTGGATGAACGTCCAGTGGCACAGCCGCACGCCCGCCAGCTTGACGCGGTTCGCGACGTTCGGAGGACGAGCCGGCTCCGTGCCGTACATGAGGTGGCACAACAGCTGCAACATCATCGGCATCGCGTTCGCCGCTGCCTTTGATGTAGAGAGCAGTGTCAGCGCCTGGAGGATACTCGCATCTGCGAAGCGCATGCGGTTGCTCAGCACTAGCTGCTCGCGATCGCTGAACGCGCCGGATCCCTGCGCCACGTGGCTGCCGAGACACAGCGCGATGACCCGCCGCACGACCTGCGGGTCTTCGAGCTGCGCGTACTCGTGTTTGAGCACGTGCACCAGCTGCTCTTCGCAGAAACTCTTGATGCTGTGGTGGAACGATGCGCAGCCCGCAAGGTAGTGGACAACCTTGTGCTTGGTTGGGATCTCGAGCTCCTTGACGAACCGCAGCGCGTTCAACTGCGCGGCGTACAGCTGCTCCTTGGTGAACGCTTCGGATTTCACCACACGCTGCGTGCGTTCGAGACGCGGAATCGAGAGCCCGAACACGGTCGCGCTCTCGCTGCTGCTGCTACCTGCACCACTACCACTGGAATTCGAGGTCATGGAGCCGTCGTAAAGGACGAAGTCCAGGAGGAAGTCCAGCAGCGCTTCCATACTACCAACGATACTTGGATCCATCTCTTTCGAGCGGGTCGCCCCGCCTGCTACTTCATCAGCAGTCTCGCCCTGTGCTGGGAGCGGCTCGGCAGGCTTGGGAGGAGGATACACCGCGTTTCCCGTGACCGGCAGCGCGCGCAGCAACAGCCGGTAGAACGTCTCCTGCTGCGATGCCGAGTGGGTCTCCAGCGCCTTGAAGATCTCGGCGAGCACCTCCTCACGCTCGTCCGAAGTCGCCGCGCGGAAGCCGATGTCTGCCACACACACGCCCACAACCCGTTGGTTCGACACTCCTCATCACCATCACCATGGCCATCTTTGCCTATTGTCTACGCCAACGAACCGATGAACATGAGTGCGAACGTGTGCGCGAGCGGCGACACCGCGGGCTCGCGCAGCATCTGCCCGAGCGCACGCAGCGGCAGCACGGGGTTCGTAATCGCCTGCAGCCGCGTCTTCACGTGCGCGATCACCTGCAGGACCTGGAGTGTTCAAGCATCCGCCCGCAGTGAGCAGCTGCAGCGGTAGTCGCGAGAGCGAGGAGAGCGCATGCGAGCGAGAGAAGCGCACTTTGTCCTGCAGCTGCTGCGCCAGAATGTCGGTCGCGTCGGTCGTTGCTGGGAACGTGCGCAGCAGCTGCGGCAGCAGCGACTGCAGCACGAGCAGCAGCCGCGCATCGTCGGCGCTCGCGAGCCGGAAAAGCACGCGCTCGAGCGCCTCGAGCTCCCGCTGGAGGTCCCCTGGCGGCGTCGACGCCATCGCTCCGATCTCGATCGGAAAGTGGTCGCAATCTTCGTGCGTGCTTTCCAGACAGATTACGTCATTCGTTTTCCTAATCGTTAATAACAATAGCGATAACAGGGTTACGCTCGCTGGGTACGAAACAACTTCTATGTTCCAGCCTGACCAGCACTCTTGGATTTCTGGACAAATCAAAGTTGGTCAACTTCTCCATTCCTATAACTTGAGCTCAGCATCTGAACTTGTGTACACTGGGCGTGCGTCTTTTTGCAAGCACGTTCGGGCCAGCAAGATGCAGATCCAGGATAGGTAGTGGCTTCACGTGAGCGAAGACCGCACTGCTTCAGCTATTATATGCTTGTTGATTGCCTAGCTCATTACGCAGTCAATCAACCCTCGAGGTAACAAATCCTGGAAACGTTTCAGAATGATCAAGCTAAAGTACTAGAATTCCAGATCACAATGCAGTCTGCAGCTTGCACAGTATCTAGAAATGTAGACATCTAGGCTATTCAAACTATCAAACGCTGAGCTCCGGTCGCAGATCGACCTGGTGTCGCAGGAACCCGTGCTGTTTCGCGACGACGATCTTCGAGAACATCGCGGCGGGCGGTAAGGACATCACACACGAGCAGGCGGCGAAGCTCGCGAGCGCACACAATGTCATCACGTCGCTGCCAGAGGACTATCCCGTCGAAAGTGTATATAGACACGAAGAAGCGCACTGTAGTGACATCTCTGGACTCTTGAGTTTCATTATCGAGGCCAACGAAGTAGCACCACTTCGTCTCTCTCTCTCTCTCTCTCTCTTGAACTGTAACGCGTGGACAACCTGCTCCGCTCGGCGCTCCGTCACTGCAAAGACCGCACACGCCAAAAAGGCCTCGACGCTCAGCACAAATACCGAAGTTCCCGAGCCAGTTTCTTGCAAATGTCGAAGAAACAGACACTGCTCACTTCTTCTGGTTTTGCTGTTGAAGTGACAGTCGCGTCGGCGGTACTCTAGTCGTCCACTTGGCTGCTGACCACCTACAACGTCGTGAACTCGTTTCAAAGTGTGTGGAGACGTACATGGCACTTGAATGTGCAACGTGTCGAGTACTTGTTGTTCTGTTGCTTTTCCGGGAAAGGCCGCCTCCGAGTCTTCTCGAAGGACTTGCTTGTGCCACGTCCATGGGCGTATGATCGGTCGATCTTTGCTGCTAGCAAGCGCGCGTGCGAGCCGTGTACTCCAGTGCCCGACAAGCTTCTACGCTACCCGGCCTTGCAGCCGTTTTCACTCGAATGTGTTCATATTTGCCGGTGTAGAGGGCCATTGACTGCACCACCCCCGCATCGTGGTTTTCATTGCACACCTTGGTCAGGGGAGAGGGCATTGCTCACCACCCAGATCGTTCCTACGCGTGACTGCGAGCTGCTCTGTTGCACGCTGAGTCAGATCGAAACCAAGTCGACTCTGGTGGCGCGTGTGCATACGAACTCGCAGTAGTAAAGTCTCGCACAGTCACACACACACTCTCTCCGCTGCCCTCTTGCGTGCCCGCGCTATTGTTCGCGGTGGTCGATGCGATGAGCAGCTCCAGGCTGCGACTATCTTGCTAGGTTTGTGGAGAACAAGCATGCACGAACGAAGAAGTTGGGGTTCGCTCGCATACTCGCGCTTCTTCACAGCGACGATCGCATCAAGTAGCTGCACGCACAGTTCGCGCGATGAGTACTGTAGTTCCCGAGGCCGAGTGAGCACGCCTGTCGTGAGCACAGTAGGTAAACCTCCCGCCAGCGATTTCGATATTCGAAGTACGTGATTTTGGAAGAAAGTATACACATTTGTAGATAAACTATCGTCCACCTGAACACCGCTTTCTGACCACCGAGTTCGTCCTGCGAGGCAGGTGCGCGATCCGAGCGGTGCCCGAGCACACCTCACTTCGCGACTTGCGGCTTGCCACGCACTTCTAGCGCCTTCGGATCTCCACGAACTCGAAGCCAACCGTTCACACGCGAGCGCAAGCACAACAACAGACTTGAAATGGGTGAAATCGACCAGAGTCTCGAAGGCGCGCCGATCTCGACGATCATCAGCACGGGGTTGCTGCTCGGTATCGTGCATGTGATCACGGGTCCAGACCACATCAGTGCGCTCATCGTGCTGAGCGCCGGCTCGTCCTGGCGCTCGGCGCAGCTCGGCATGCGCTGGGGAGCTGGCCACTCAATCGGACTCATCATCGTCACCGCGATCTTCGTTGCCATGGGCCAGGAGCTCGACATCGACTCGATCGGCACGTACTGCGACTTCATCGTCGGCATCCTCATGATCGCGCTCGGTGTCTGGAGCTTCCGCCACTACTGGCTCATACGCCAAGAGTACAAGCAGAAGAAGATGATCCAAGTTGCGCAGAACACGACGGAACACCAGGATGCATCGCCCGCGACGCAGGTCTCGCCCCGTGCCTCGTTCAAGCGCGACCACCAGCACACGCAAAACGACATGCACGGAAGTGACTTGCCAGTGTTCCACAAGCACTCGTTCGACGAGACGATCGTCACGCGCAAGTGCTGCTTCGGCAAGTGCACCGCGCCGTCGTCGGACATCCAGAACCCGCGCACGCAGCAGCTCACGGCGTTCGCGTACGGCATCGCACACGGGCTCGCCGGAACCGGTGGTGTGCTCGGCGTGCTCCCTGCAGTGGTTCTCAACGACTGGGCCAAGTCGAGCGCGTACCTCCTCTCGTTCTGTATCGCGTCGATCTTCATCATGGGTGTCTTCGCGGCATCCTACGGCGAGATCACGGGCCGCATGACCCAGTTCTCCGAGTCGCTGCTCTACCGCATCGGTATCTTCTCGTCGTGCGTGTCGCTCACGGTCGGCGTGTTGTGGGTGATC
>JAASFW010000541.1:0-16169 GCA_023334005.1 Globisporangium orthogonon
GCGTTCACGTTCCGAACTCTTTTCAATGCGCGTACAACGGCGAGAGATTGACGGTGCCGTTCCCCATGGTGCAAGCAAACACCTCGGTTCGAAACGCAGACAACAACTCAGTCCAGTTCGGATTGTTGGAATCAAAATCGCCTGAATCCAGCACTGAGGTAGTCATCGCTGTCACGTGCTTGGCGATAGTGAATATCATTCTACTACGATAAGGAGATATGCTTTCACAAGATCATACGGCTTTGACCCTGCAGCAACACGAACACGGAGTCGGATGCACAGAAATTGAAGTATATAAAGCTGCATTAAAGTGTTACCTTGACTCGGTGCAAGCCGCGAAAGCTGCACTCTATTCCTCAGTGGTACCTCGCTAAAATGCTCAGATGGCTAGTCACTCGGCTAAGACTTGACGCACTCTCCTGCTTCACAAGCTCATGTCATTTTGGCTGACTTGAGTACACTTTCCTGTCGCTTTCGCGACAGCTGACTCGAGCCGTGAGCGCGCGAATAGTGCAGTTCTACTCCTCGATTCGTTTGCACAGCGTCGTTAACCTGCTGGCGCACAGATCGTCGATCACTCGCACTGCCTTGGCGGCTTTGAATCGCTCGCTCTCTTCGCGAAGATGCACGTTCTTCACTCGCTCGCTGTCGAACTGTTTACGAAGCGCCTTCACAGCACTAGACTCCATGTTTTTCATTGAGAATTTGCACAGCGGCATCCATTTCTTCACACTGTCGCACCACTGCTCAATCCTCAAAATGAGGTCCTCGCCGTTCTCGACCACCGTCACGAATCTCTCATGCGTTATTGTGCTCGTCCAGTGATCTCTTCGCAGCAAATCCTGAATCAGCAGTTGAACGGCAGTGTCTGAGTGAGTTCCTAGACAATCGCCGTCACTCATAATTGCTATGGATAGTGGTTGCTCAGTAGCAAATGGCATGACGCATACAGCAATCCGCGCCATCGACTGCTCCAGCGTCAGCAACTCGTCACTCTTGCTTTGCTCGAACTCATCTGCGCGTAGAATCACGCATTCCCTATGGTATATGTGCGCGTGAAGAGCGTCAGAGCCACGGCGCAGGCTATCCTCTCTTCTCCCTTCTGTAACAGAAGATACACATCAATCGGTACCACTGAATAGCAGAAGTTGTGCTCAGGAGCCAGATCCGCTCACCATCTTCACCGCGTCGTCGCTGTTGTTGCTACCGCTACCACCGTCATTGTTTTCGATGCCTGCGGTGAACTCGATCTGGAATTGGACCTTCTCATTGCGGAGCTCCGCGATCTCCACTAGACCAGACGCGAGGATTGCCGTTTTAAAAAGCGATTCCCCCATGCGCCCGAGCCCATTCGTGCTCGGTGATAGTATGAAGAAGTGAACATCGAACGAGATTTCTTCGCGCTTTACTTGATCTTGCTGGTGAATCACTACGAATCGTGACCACAGAGTAGCCTCGAGCATCCGGCCCCTGCTCCCAAAACTAATCATCTCTCACATTCAACGTCAATCAATGCTAGCATCTTGTCGCTCGCTACGCGGAACTCTCCGGGATGGCACTGTACCCGCGCTGGCGCGCTTGCTTGAGAACGTGCTGGCCCCCGATGCTGACGAGGGCTGCGAACAGACCGCCACACACGCATCCAAGGAGGAACACAGTCGTAATCGGCGTCGCCTCCTGCTGCGAATCTGCCGACACCCGCACCACGGACTGCGTTGTTTCTTGCGGCGATACCACTAAGATCGGAGACACCGTCACTGCGGTCGGACTAGGAGACGGACTGTGGTGCAGCTGCCCTTCCACCAGCGCCTCGATCTTGGACCGCTCTGGCAAATCCACTGTCCGTCTCGTGTTCGACACGTCAAGCAACGGGCTCGTCATCTCCACAAACCAGCTGCCGTGCGTCACCGGGATCGCGCGGCGACTCGCCGGGTCTGCAAAGTCCAGCTTGTTCAGGTCCACTTGCCGCAACACTTGGTTCACGTTCGAGCGTATGTACAGCTTCTTGCGGCCATGGTCGCGCACGATGGACCACTCGGTGGCCTCCGACGACGGTGGTCGCACCACCGTGTTGAGTAGGTGCAGTGCATCGGCGATCGTGCGCTGCTCCTCCGAGCCCGCGAGGTACGACGCGGTCGCCGGGGATTCGAGGTATCCGAACGGCGCCTGTCGGTTGAGCACCGACAGACGAATGAACCGCTCCGTGGAGCCGTAGCCACCGGGAAAGCTGCGAAAGCCGTTCTCCTCAAGCGCAGCGAGCTGCTCCGGCAGCGGCGGATCGTTCGTGAGCACCTGGTTCACGTTGTCGTACAGCGTGACGTTGCCCTTGAGGAACTCGACCACGAGGTTCTTGCCACTGGCGTCGCGCACGGAGATGTGCAGCGGCACGCGACCGAGGTCGCCGTCCTTGCCGACCAGGATCGCGGCGATGCGCTCGTCGAACTCGGCAATCTGCACGCGCTGCAGCCCCTCGCGCACCTCGTCCACGGTCGCGAAGTTGCCCAGAATGAACGAGCACAGCGACGTCACGATTGGCTTGCGCTGCTGAATCATGTCAGCTGCTGCTCCTTCTGCTGCTGCTGTTGTTGTCGCCGTCGTGGTAACGGGCTTGTCGGGGACCGGGTACTGCGTCTCGACGAGGTAAAGCTCGGCGGCCGACAGCCCCTTCTCGTTCATGCCGTCCGCGGCCACGTTGAGCCCGAACATATTGAGTGCCACAAAGCCGTGCACCGCCTCCCAGCGGAAGTCGGGGCACTCGGGGCACGCGAGCACCGGCAGTTCCTGGAAAACGGCGCCGCGCGGGATGACCTCGATGACGCTCGCGAGGTCGGCTGCGAAGTCCATCGTGCGCGCGCTCACGACCTCGTCAGCGCGCGACGCGTTGAGACGAAAGTCACTGCAGGCATGCACGGCGCTGAGTAGGAACGGGAACACCAGAGCGGTGGCGGCGGCGAGCGACCGCGTGTGCAGGAGCTTCATGCTTGGGGGTGGACTGGAGGATTGGAGCACAAGTAAGAGAGTGCCTAGCTGCAGCAGGTGGACAGGGGGAGGGGACTAGCAGCAGGTAGTGGTGGACACAACAAGCAGCTCGGGTGGACAGACACCAGGACCAGGCGGCAACGTCAACGTGCGGGCGGGAGCGAGGTCTCTGGGGAGGTCTTCGGGTTCTCTCAGTTGTGTGACGTTCGTGTTGTGAAAGGCGGTGTGTGTTTGAGGAATGGTGGGCTCGATCAGGAATTTCCAAAACAGGATGTAATTGGCTACACCGTACTTTCTACTATCAGTGGCTCTGTCATCGGAGGAACCCTGTTCTGCCAAACCTCTGCTTGAAGCTTCACTCGCCTTGAACCTGCCTTGTAGACTAGGACATTGCTACTGCGGAGCGTGTCAGGTACCAAGAGCAAGGCAAGTCACAGCAGCTCACTCTCCCTTCGGGACGCATTCCACTCGACCGACGACACCAAAGAGCGCGGGATCCTTCAAGCCCAGCACACAGTCCAAGTCGAGTCGAGTCGAGTCGGGTCGAGTCTCGAGACTCGACGGACAGACGAGTTATGTGGAGATCTGGCGCTGATATTGTGTTACCCACGGCAGCAAACAAAGAGCATCGACTGCAACGACAAAGGGACACCAGCGACAGCGACAGCAGCAGCGACAGCGACCATGTGTGCCTTTGCAAAGTTATGCCAAACGCGACAAGAACGTGAGACCAGTAGTGTTCGTATCTCCTACAGGCAGGACGAATCGCAGGACGCCAAGAGACATAGAGTTCATTGTTGCGTAAGTGTAGGATTGATCCGTCGGCACACAGATCACACAACAACAACAACAACAACAACAGCTCGATGAGCGGCGCACGCAACACACACGCAGCACACCACACGCAGTATTCGGTGCGGTAGGCATCACAACTCGACCCTCTCCTGCTCCACGCTGGTGGCGAGTTTCTAGCGCTTTGCCTGTTGCCGATTGCGGTTCAGGTGTGTGTGTGGACACAGACGGACTTGGAGACGTCATCGCCGGCGTCTGGTGCGAGGACGCGCTCGAGAGAACTGTTCAGCGTCGACTTTCACGGAATCAAGCACAGCGGCTGTTTCTCGTTAACGGTGGCGTTCAGATGCTAGTCGGCCGAGCGTCGTGGCGACTGGAGTTCGCGTTTCCGATGACACGCATCTCGAAAGAAACGATTGGAATCGCGAGGTTGCGAGAGCAGGTGCGCGTGCAGGTAGCGGAGACCCATGGCTTGGAGAATGATCTCGAGAGCATGGAGAAGAAGCTTGGTAAGTGCAAACACAGGTGCGGGTAGTGATACTATTTACTGCTGCTGCTGTGTGTGGAGATATGAAGGATGTGTTGGCGAGAAGAAGCTGGCAGAGTGCATACATACTTCGATTCGAAAGAGCAAGCAGCACTTGTCGAGGGAGATCACAGTTGTGTCGGTCAGTTGTACATGTTGATGTACTCTCTCAGCAGTTCTGCTCGTGCATCTTGCTGGTGCATTGTGTTCCCTCAATCTCCATCGCCATCATCGTCATAGTCTTCGTCGTCGGGATTGTCGTCGCTGTCGGAGACCCAGCAGACTGGACGCAGTCGGGTTTTTGGCTGCAGGACTCGTTGTGGGGAAGCTCGAAGTACCGACCTCTTGAGCGGAAACGTGTATGTGGCGCTCCACCTCATCCTTCGGATCAGCACGCGGACAGGCACAATCAGGTACTTCTCACCAAAGACGTTGCGCAACGCGAGCCTCAGTTCGGGTCGACTGCGCGAGACGAGCCTTGTCGAGGAGCCAAGGCACCTCTGTCATGTGAAAGAGAAGTTTCAGCCGTGTCCATCGCACTCCAAGGATGATAGACTGACTGTCGCCGATGTGCGCACCACCACACACTGCAACACTGTCTTGACTGACACCACCGACCCGAAGCGCGTGAACTTGGCATAGTCATTCACGACGCACTCCCTGTTCGGCAACTATCTTTCATCAGCCCGCCAGTCCAGACCTTCTCGCGTACACAGATCGCGCGCGCGCGCACACACACACATACACACCACTGCTCGCCGGTCATCAGATCTTGCAGCCAGATGAACCCGTACTCTTCGTCCGTGGGCGGCTCGACATGGTAGCTGAATGGCTGGTGTCGAATGACTGCGATGCCGCACCTGCACGACGATACCGCCATCTTCTGATAGTATGTTGATGGCATTCACGACTCACTCGGCTGAGCACAGCACACGAGCCTCCAACATCGACACGGCGCTCAGCGTTCAGCTAACTGTCGGTGCTTCCTGTTTCCAACAACAACTGCCGCACCAAGCCAAGGCGAGACCTTGGCTTGCGTTCTCTGCAACACAACAAATGCGCTTAAAGTTGTGCTTACTATTCTTCTCTATAAAGCGCGGCGGCGCGAGCAAGAGGTCTGTGTAGAACTGCTTTCCCACCGACGCACGATCACCCGAACACATCCTGGAGTTTGCCCAATGCGGCGAGCACGAGCCAGAGCACCCCCACGATCACTGACAGCATTGACGAGAAGATCGCTATCCGGAATGCCATCATCTCCGAACGCTCGCCGAGGCGGCCGGTCGCTTCACCGTACAGGGCGGCGAACACACCCATCGTCGCGATCGACGTCACGCAGAACGAGCCGAGGTAGATGACCGACTTGAGCGTGTCGTGCAGGCCCACAGCTGGCAGTACGCCAAGAATGCCACCGGGGCCGGCGATACCGTGGACGATGCCGACGATTAGCGCTGTGCACTTCTGTGTCTGCGCATTTTTAAAGTCGATGCGCGGACACTTGGTGCCGCAGAGCTTGGGTGTCGAGTAGTCCTTCCCGTCGTCGTCCTTGTCCTCGGCAGCGTCATCCAGCGCCGAGCTGTTGGCGCTCCGGCTCGAGAGCAGCTGCTGCTGTGCCACGACGCTCTCGCTCGGGCTGGCGTTCGCGAATACGAGCACGTCAAGGCGCTCAGCCTTCTCACTGCTGTGGTCGCTGTCGATCGTCGCGGTTTCCGCCTCCGTGTCCGCTCCGTCGCCCTCTCTATCGTCGTCGCCGTCCTCACTCATTGCCTTCTTCTGCTTATCTTTGATATTATGCAGCCGCTGGCGCCGCGTCGTGGGCGAGAGCATGGGCGTCTTGCTCGCCTGGCCGGGTGAGAGCTCCTCGCCGTCGCTCAGGCTGCCGGTCTCGAGGGCGTCGAGCGCTCTGCGCTGCTTCTCATCGCCATCGCTATCCTCCTGCTTTTCCTCTTCCTCTTCCTTCTCCTTCTTCGCCTGCTTGCGCCGCGCGTTGCGGCGGCGGCTCTCGCGGCTCTTCTTGAGCCCCTCGTGCACGCCGTAGAGCCCGAGCGCGACCATGAAGAGCCCCACGAGCACGTCTGTGACGAGGTTGAGCGCCGAGAAGTCGAGCTCACCGTCCAGTGCGATGAAGACCGCGGCCATGATCACGAGCCCGATGCTGTGGCCGCAGCCCCAGCGCACGCCGAGCGCGAACGAGCGCCAGCTCGAGCCGGCGGCCAGCGTCGCCAGCGCGCTCAGGTGATCCGGGCCCGTGAGCACGTGCACGAGCCCGAACAGCAGCCCCGTGAGCGCCAGCTTGAGCGGCGACGCCTGCGCGAGCGCCGACGCCTCGCCCGGCTCGAGGTGCATGGCCGTCATCGTAGTGGGCTCAGCTCTTTCCTTCCTCCTGAGTCGGAGCTCGTCCGCTTGTGATGGTCTTGGACTGACTTACTCGGTAAAACCGAATGCGGGGCGGTAAAAGCGAGGCTAAAAGAACGTCTTTAGTGCACGTAGCAGCGTTTTAGTGCCGGATGTGATGTCTCGGTGTCAACGTGCATGGCGAGGCTCACTCTCTTGATCTCTTTCGATGCGCGCAGTGAGCTTTGCGCTACGGTCTGTACTGCGTGCCGGGTCATCATTGTCGAGGCCAGCGATTGAGTGTTGCTACTTTACTCGACGGTGGTCGGTGTTTGTGCAGGAACGTGACGCCTTCGCCTTGGCCATTCGCTGCGGCACCTATCGTCACAGACTTCGCGCACATTTTGGTGCGGTTCTCGAGCAGGAACTTGACGATACGTGACGCCACCACATGCAAGTCCTGTGGGCGGTACTGATCGACCCAGTCGAGCGTTTGCAGCTCGCCTGTAGCGTGCTTCACCACAATCACCGTCAGATCGGGCGGGCGCTCATGTTCAATCCCGGATCGCGCTCTGCAGAACTCCGCGGCATACTCGAGCCTATCGAAGCACTTGGGTCGGATGACAGCGCGATCTACGCCCTCAAAGCTCAGCAGCGGGTCAGATTGAGGCTGCGACTGCATCTTCAGCCTGAGCAGGAGTCTCAGCGTCTTCACTTTGCCGACTTCAGCTGCGAACTGTGGCAGCGCACCATCGAGTCTGTATCTTGGCGAGGACGAACGCAGCGTACGGGTAGCCAGACTGTTAGGCCTCGAGGTGTGCGACGAGTATAGGCATAGCGATAGCCGCAGTGGCGCAGGCGCAGTCAAGTGTGACCGGGTTGATCCAACGCTCACGGAGGGCTCGGTTCTCTTGGAGCAAATCCATCTGCGGTTTGCGAAAGTGAGCTCCCATGGCGCATCTAGGTACCGTTCTCTCCATGCCTGTGAAACACGTCCATGGAGCGCGAGTGCGAGAGAGTCGTCAGCGCTTCGACTTGACCTTTGAGCTCCAGGCTCCAGGCATTGTGCCGCAACGCAATCAGCTCGCTTAAGCGTTGGGTCACAAATCACGTGGAGCAGCGTGCATTCATTCGCTGAGAACTCGTCACACTATCGACAGCTTGAGCGAAGCGATCGTTCAACTCATTTGTGTCCTCTCTGCAGGCTTGCGATGCCCATGGTCCATGTTGAGTCCTGTGTGCACTGTGGGTGGGTTGGGTGGGTGGCTTCTTCTCGTCCTTCTCATCTGGTGCCGAGAAGGGGTCGCGTAAAGCGATGAGATGAACAAGCGTGGGGTCGTAGCGTACGATGTGAGAGCAGGCGCGTATTACGCCGCACCTGCATATTTGATCCGGTCTGACTGGATTTGCAGACTAATTCGTGTGGCGCAGAGATATCAGTACAAACCTGAGCATCGAGAGCCCTCGCGCCACACCACGAGGTAGGCGCACTCCCTCCCCAACTTGATGCGTCCAGCCCCAACTTCTTCCTCTGCCCACATCGGCCATAGGCCGTCAATTATCGACATCGTCCGGCGTCATCACTCGTCGTCGAGCCACAAGCAGCAGTAAGTGCGCACGTAGCGAGCAGGCGCGCCATTCCCATTCCGCCCCTGAGCGCGCGCACATCCGGGCGCCGCTCGCTGCGTCATCATCCAGCAGTGCTCAGTCTCCAGCCCACCGTCTTCCCGGTACTAACCGCAGGGCGACAAGCAAAGCTACCAGCAGGCAGGCGGCCAGGTCATCAAACGCGCGTGTGCTGCCTTCGCATCATTTGCCTCCGGCGTGTCCCAGCAGCAGCAGGAAAAGACCAGCGAGCCTAACGCCGGCGACCGGCGGTGTCTGCGATGACCACCAGCACTGTCGATCTCGTCGTGGCCAAGGGCCGGGAGGTGGCCATGGACGCCACGTGGATGTACATCTACTGCGCGAGCCTCGTGCTCTCGTGCGCCGCGACGCTGCTCGCGACCTACCACATGCGCCAGCTCGGCGGCGACATGCTGCGCTCCACCGTGCGCTTCGTCATCGGCTGCTTCTTGCTCTGCAGTGCGCTGCACGCGCTCGCCGGTGGCCTCTTCTACTGCTTCCTCATCGCCGAGACGCGCGCGGCGGCGGCGCGCGAAGAAGCGGCCGAGGCCGCCGAAGCCGCTGCCATCGCGAGCGGCAGTGCGGGCCCGACCGCGAGTCGGCTCTTACGCGCGCTACTCGATGGCTCGGAGGCCTCGGACGACGAGGGGGCGATTGACGCGCTGCTCGCGCCGGACAACAACGCGGACGGCGGTGAAGCCGCGTACATCACCAAGCTCACGCACGCGGCGCGGCCGCTCTCGCACGTGCTCACGACGTTCCTGATGATGGAGAACATGTTCTTCCTCTTCAGCGCCTACTGGATCGTGCTCGTGACGCGCGAGCTCTTCAAGCTCGCGATGGCCACGCTCGACCGCGGTTCGGCGAGCGAGCGCGCCGCAATCCGCCGCTACGTCGTCGGCGCCGCGGTCATCCTGCTCGCGTTCCTCATGGCGGGGCTCCCGATAGTCATCACGCACAAGGGGTACAACAAGGCGTACCGATTCATGGGCATCTCGGAGCTCGCGGCGATCATCATCTCGGTGCTCTTCGCAACCGCGTCGCTCGTCGTGTTGCGCCGCTCCGGGCGCAAGCACGAGCACATCCACGGCATGCTCATGCGCTCGCCGCTCTACCAGCGACTCAAGCGCATGCTAGTCGTGTGCATCGTCTTCACGCTGCCGTACTGCTTCCTGCAGATCACTCTGCTCAGCATGAGCGCGGACCAGGTGGACTCGGTGCCGGACTACATCGTCGGCGTCGCCACGATGCTCTACTACCTCTTCGGCGCGGCGCAGGCGCTCGTGATGGGCGGCAGCCAGCAGTGCTGCCTCCGCATCTTGTCGCCGATCATCCCGACGCACATCAAGAACTCACCCGAGTGGGCGAACCTGCGCGCGTCGCGCCGCCACGACTCGTACCTGGGGCTCGAGGAGGCGACGCCACCGGAGCAGCCCGTGTTCGTGATCACGGACATCGAGGCCTCGAGCGCGCTGTGGGCCACGGCACCGCCGCACGTGATCGACGCGGCACAGCAGATCCACGACGACCTCATGCGCATGTGCCTGCCCAAGTTCAGCGGCTACGAGATCACGACCGTCGGCGACTCGTTCCAGCTGGCGTTCCACTCGGTCCAGGACGCTGTCGGGTACGCGCTCGAGATGCAGTTGCAGCTTCTGCACGCCAAGTGGCCGCACGAGCTCGAGGGCATCGTGCCGGCGACGAAGACCGAGTGGGCCATCGGGCTCAAGCCGCAGGCGATCTTCCGCGGTCTCCGCGTGCGCATGGGGATCCACGACACGAACATGGACGAAGACGGCAAGCAGGTCTCGCAGATCCACCCGGTGACGGGCAAGACGCTCTACATTGGCGCGTCCGAGTTCATCGCGCGCGAGATCGGCGACGCGGGCTTCGGCGGCCAGATCGTCGTCTCGAAGCGCGTCGCAGCGTGGCTGCGCGCGAACGAGAAGCTCGTCGACACGCCGTTCGTGCTGGACTACTTGGGTGTGCACGCGGTCGAGCCGCTCGAGATGGAGCTGGAGCTCTTCGAGCTCACGCCGAAAGTGATCGACGCGCGTCGGAAGGCGTTCCGCAAGCGCCGCGGGATCGAGGAGAGCCGCGCCACGGATGACGACGTCGCGTCGGCCGTAGACGGCTCCTCGCACGGACTGCCGGCACACGACACCGAGTCGACGGCAGACGAGTCGGGCGGCGACTACAAGAGTCAGCGGACACCGACGGGGGCGATCCGGGTGGGGCTGGCGACCGTCGCGTGGCGAAAGGGATGAAGAGGTCCGAGCGTAGGTACATGTAGACACGCCTGCGGGCATAGAGAACGTATTTATTCCGTAACAAGCCTCCGGTTCTGCGATGGTAAGCGATCGATCGAGTGAGCGAGCGAGTGAGTGTGCGGGCTTGAGGAAGGTAGGGAGATCGAGCAGCTGCGAGCTCACTTGCGGTGAGACCTCGTTGCATTGAGCGCGAGGCGCTTGAAGGCGGCACCGAGAAGCTGCTTCTTGGTGGCCGAGTCAAGTGTCGCGAGCGCCGCCGTATCGAGGCGCTTGTGCTCCGTGACGAGCAGCCGCAAGCCCGCGACGAGCAGGTCGCGCGTCTTCTGTGACTCGGCTTGGAACACGAGCAACGCTTTCCCGTTGTCGAGGCAGAACGCGAGGTTCGCGTCGAGCTCGCTCGCCAGCGCTGCGTTCTCGCCGCTGTCTTCCGGGATCGACGCCGAGATGCGGTGGATGTTGAGGATCAGGAGCTTGACGGACTTCTTTGAGATCGAGTTGCTGTTGTCGTTGCTGGCTGAGGACAAACTGGACGCCGACGATGCGCTCTCGAAGAGCACGAAGCGGGAGTCTGGATCCTTGAGACGCAGCGTGCGGTGTTTCACCACACCTGGTCCTGCGTGGTATTGAAGTCTGAAGCCTTTCACGAGCAGCTTCTTGAAGTGCTGGACGAGCTCCCGGCTCTTCTCGTGGCGTGCCGCTGACGCTGCAGCCGATGAATTCGGTTGCAGCTGCTGTGGCTGATCCTTCGCTTCCGATCGCTTCGCACTCTTGGACGAGGACTTGCCCACCTTCCGCTCCGAGCCGCCAGTGTCTTTCGCGCGCTTGCTTTCCGACGATGATCGACTCGCCTTCCCCGTGCGAGCCACAGCCGTGCTCGCTTCATCGTCAGCGACGACTTCGTCCGGCTTTGACTGGCACTGCTTCTCGTCCGAGTCCGGCAGCTTCGCACTCGCACTCGCACTCGTCGAGAACATCGAGAAGAGCGATGGGACACGGAGTTCATCTGAGTTTGTCGACGACGACTGCAGTGCAGGCGTCGAGCTCTTGGCGAACGCCTGCTGTACGATCTGCGCCGCGACGTACTGCTGTCCCTGTGCCACGACGCCCGAGCTGCGCTGCAGCGCCAGCAGCGCCGTGTCCTTGCACACCTGCATCATCGTCTCGCTCGCTTTGCGCTTAAGGCTGCTAATCGTCGAGTCGATCACTTCCTCGTGCTGCACGAACGTCGGTGCGAGCCACCTGTCGTGCAGCACGCGCGCGCCGTTGTAGGATGGCAGCACGAGCCACGCGAGCAGCGCAACCTTCGCCTCGTAGTAGAACGGCAGCCACGCGATGACTGCGTCGCCGATCATCTCAAAGACGCAGAAGAGTGCGTTCACCGTCCTGTAGTCATCATGTAGCACGTCAGCACCGATCATCTCCTTGTCCACGACTCGCGCTTGCAAAGAGTTCGTACCAGAAGGTGACCCACTGCAGGAGCGCCGCCCTGTTTCGCGAGTGCAGGGCCTGCGCCGACGCGAATACGGGGTAAACGTACCCGATGCCCACGCTCAGATGGCGAGCTGCCCAGCGACCGAGCACCACCATGCGAGCCGAGCAGCGAGCTTGAACGGCGCGGTCAGCGGGAGAGCGCGAAGAAGCGCGAATGGCGTCGCGAACAAGAGTGTCCGAGCCGCCGAGCGCTTCTCGCGGTATAAATACACTACGAGAAGACAAAGTTGGACGAACATCGCGTCCAGACGCCCTGACCTGACCTGGTGGCGAGGTGATGAAGCCGGCGAGGTCTAGTTCAGAAGCCAACGCCGCAGCAATAGCTTGGCGCTCGACACGCACGCGACGAGCGAGGGGAACGGTGGATTATACACGAGCTGGAGCTGGCGGCGACCGCAACGACGCACGCGCGAGTGGGAGGAGACGGCAGCAGCTGCGGTCCGCTGGCGCTCGAAGCCGCTCGCGGGATGCGACGCGCACACTGCGCGCGTCTCTCTCTCTCTCTCTCCGTTGGTCTCCTGTTGTTTCTAGCAGTCTCTCTCTCTCTCTCTCTCTTTCTCTCTCTCTCTCTTCCTTCTTGGCTCTCTCCTCACGCCCGCCCGTCGACTACGGCACCAAGCGCCGTCTACTCCGCCTTGTCCGCTGCGTCGCCCTCGGCCTTGTCCTCCGCCGCCGCAGCGGCTTCAGGCGTCGCAGCCTTCGGCGCGTCCTTCGCAGGCGCGTCCTTCTCCTCCTTCGTCTTCTCTACTGGAGACCGCACCCACGCACACCGCCATCAGAATCGCCCGCCACCACCACCACCACTCGTCCATCCATCACCTGCTCATCGGATCGTCACGAACCTTCCTGGCCCTTGGTCTTCCAGTAGTCGTCCATGTCGCCGTCGAGCTTCTTGGCGGCGTGCTCCTGCGACTTGCCCCAGTAGGAATCCATCTCGCGGTCGAGATCCTCCGCCGTGCGGGGCTTGGGCTTCTCGCCGCGCTTCGCACCGCCGTCTCGGCCCCCGCGGGGCTTCGCCGTTTCGGCGCCGCCGCCTCTGCGGCCGCGGCGGTTCTGGCGCGCGCCCTCGTACGGCGTCGCGCGCTTCCCGCGGCTGCTGTTGCTGCTGGTGTTCCCTCTGTTGTTGCTGGCGTTCGCGCTCTTGGAGCCGCCGCGTCCGCGCGCCATGATGTGGTGCTGCTGGTGCCGATTAGGCGGGAAAGACAGGTTGTAAAGGATCGCAATAGCTGCGGGCTTTTCAAGCAATAGTGCGAAATATCAGGGAATGCGGGATGTCCGCAGTTATTGTGCGGCCTCCTGTCTAGTATTCGAATACATGGAGATATTGCATTTGAAACGATAGTTATGCGGCTTTGAGCGACGTACTTTGCGAATATTGAAAAGTGGAACTTTCGACATGCGAGTGTGGGTCACAACTGGCGAGTGATGGACAGACAGAGACGGGACATGTGTCACGAACTGCACTGCGCTGCATTACTCGACCTGTTGGTTGTCGCGATGGCACCAAAGATCACCAGATGCCTCCCGAGCTTGTCAATTGCGCGTCACGTCACGCAGAGGCACATTGTCCAACTTGCCTCGCGCTAGTCACTTCGCCTTCGATTCACCATGAGCGCCACTTCGCCGATGTCCATCAAGCTCGAGCCCAAGGGACAGCTCTCTCCATCCAACGGTTCCCAGCCCAAGCCGCGCCGAAAGCGCGTGGCGATCGAGATCCCCGCCGACCTCGAGCTCCAAAACATGGACCCGAAGGACGTCAAGAAGCTCAAGAACCGCATCGCCGCCGCGCGTCTGCGCGAGCGCTCGCAGCAGCAGATCCGCGAGCTTCAGGCCGCGGTCGAGTTCTACAAGGCGCGCGCCGAGTACCTTGAAGCTGTGGCCGCGAGTTGCGCACACTGCTCCTGTATAGTGCAGGGACAACCACTCGACCGCCACGCGCACCTGACACTCGCAGTGCAAAGTCAGCAAGTCGCGTCATCTTTCCAGCACCACCACGAGCACTCTTTCGAGGTGACGAGCGCCAGCGGCTCGCAGTGCAACTCGCCGGCGTCGTCGACGGAGGACGAGTACATGGGCGATTGCGACCTCACACTCGACGACATCGACAGCGATCTCCTCGCCAAGATGCTGCTCATGACCGAGTGAGCGAGAATTGAAGGATCTGTTCGGAGAGTGCACCTCAGAACAAGTGTTTCCGGGCGAGTTCGTGGCAACACTCGCCGATTGTAAGATAGTAGATAGCTAGTTGCATGATTGTCCGTATTTGAAAGCGAGCGACAGAAGTTGAGGATAGCCGACACAATTGAACAAATGGCATCGACCGCTTCATCTTGGTTGCCTCGCGCTTCGCTTGTGCTATCTTGCTCATTGTCAGAGCGGCATCACGAGTGCATATGACGATTGACTGTGGACAGCGAAAGTGCGCTTGCGGTGCTCATACCTGCAAAACAACCAGCTGAGAGACAGTGTTCGTGGTGCAAGAAAGCACCTCGCAAAGCTATCAGATTCGGTTGTCCTTGCTCACGATGCGGGTGCCCTTTCCAACACCGCTATCATCTTGGCCAAATCTGCTCGGACCCGCTCAAAAGACAACGAGACACGGGCGATGTGTGAACCTCTTTCACGGATCTCACGTCGTGCGTGCTTCGCTGTCATGTGTCCTCGATCTCTGTCTGTTTCTTCGACCACGTTGTGCTGTATACTCTAGTGGCTGAAAGGGCGGATCGACTTGCCGCATCTGCGTCCTGTACACTTTCCGTACACTCTAGTGCAAGCTCCTCGAGAGTCGTGATCACCTTCGACACCTTGATGGCGCTACTGCACGTCCGTGAAGACATCGGTCAGACGAGGGTAGTTCGAGATGACCATGCTGATGTGTCATTAACAGCACTCCCACGGTAAATAATTGCCATCACATCAATGATGCTTGCGTGGACGAGCAGACGTCGGACTCGGATCACGGCACCGATGCAGTTCTCACCTCCTAGCATACACTCAGGCGCTTTCCACTGGACTACGTTTTCCACCTGCTGCAGGTGATCACCGCTACAGACTGGGATCAGCGCGCTCGCACCGAGGCAGAATCCCTTGTGGCCTCCAAAGTGGAGGGGTGTGGGCTTTGGCTCTCACACAACTCGCTCTCACGCACAAGCGTTTGCTGCAATGCTCTACATGCACGAGATCGTCATGGAGTCGCCAACAAACCTGGAGTTGGTTACACGCATCATGGGCGAGAACAAATCAAGAGAGACGCCACGTATTGAACGAATTGCTCTGCATCACGTTCAGCAAACCCACATCCATGGAGCAAGCACACATCGCAACATGCATCGCGAGCATGACCTTGCAGTAGTTACTTACTCAGACGATAGCTGAGCACATCAAGGTTGGGGGCGCTTAGCTGCTGTCTAAAAAGCAAACTTCCGAGGTATCCGACCGATATCACCGGTCGAAGCAAGCACTACTCTGCTGCACAACTGCTACGATAGTCTACAACAGTTTGACTTCGGGTCGCTTCCGCTTGGTCGGTCACTTGAGCCGAAGGAACATCTCGGACTGAGGCAGCAAATGAGGCACGCACTCCTGACCAGAGTTCTGGGGACAGCGCCACTTGCTTGCTCGCGCTTGATGTGGCCTTCCTCGTTCGCGAAGGACCAGACATCGAACGACCTCAACCCATCTTCGCCCTCACTCGACTGCATTCGCGAAGCACATCCACACGACACGCGAGTGAGTGCTGGTCGAGACCGCCCGCCCGACCGCATTGCAGTCCACCAGTCCATAGCGCTTAGTTTTCACTCAAATCAGACCTAATGTGTGGCGCAGGTGTGCAGACACCTTGAGAGAGAGAGCGAGCAAGTGGAGGTGCTACTGGAAGGCTGCGTCACACACACACACACACGCGCGCATGGTCACTTTCGATTCTGCGCGCTGCACGAGACCCGAGAGACAGATAGAGAGAGAGAGAGAGAGCGAGAGAGACGCAGGTGGATAGAGAGAGAGAGACACACACACACACACTGCTCGAGCAAAGATGGAGCCCCACCTCGCGCATCGACTCCCGTGGACATCGCTGAGCGAGGTCATCAAGACCACCCGCACTGTCCACAATGACACACACAGGTCGACAAGGCCCACGGAGAAGCAGCTCA
>JAASFW010000542.1:0-16156 GCA_023334005.1 Globisporangium orthogonon
CGCGTGCATCTCGTTCCTTCTGATGGCCGTGCTTGCAAACGAGTATCTGCGCCGCATGGCGTTCGAGGTGTTCTACCTGAGCCACCGCGTGCTCTCGATCGTCGGTCTTGTCTTCGCGATTCTGCATGCGCCGAAGATCATCGGGATCGCGCTCGTCGTGCCGCTTACACTATACGTTCTCGGCGTGTTCACGCAGTGGACGCTCTCGACATCGCTGCGCTTCCAGGCGAACGTCGCGGCGATTCGCATTCAGGGCAAGGTCGCTGCGGCGTCGCTGATCCTTCGTCCGAGCGACCGAACGGAGAAGCTTGCAGCGCGGATCCAGCCGGGCGCGTTCTTCTGGATCCGACTGCCGTCGGTCTCGCGCACCGAGTGGCACCCGTTCTCGGCGATTGTGACTCCCGACGGCAAGTCCGTTGGCTTCTGCGTCCGAGCTATGGACGGCCAGACGTTCACGCGGAAGCTCGCGCTCGAAGCGCTCAAGAAGCACGTCCTGCCCGTGAGTCTGTGTGGTCCATTTGGGCGGCTGTCTCTAGGTCTGAGCAAGTACGACGTGATCGTCGTCATCGCGGGCGGCGTGGGCATCACTCCGATGCTGAGTTTGATCAACCAGAGGCAAGTGAATCGCGCGCGCAGAAAGACAGCACAAAGCTGGTTCGTCGTGTGGAGTGTGAAGAGCTCCGATCACCTGCTCATGGTGGACAAGTTCATGCCATCACCACTGTCGCCGCTCGTAATGGCGACGAAGTCCGACTCGAGTGGCGGGGTTCAAGACGCCACCCGCCCAGTCGGAGCCACTGTGTCTCCCGCAGTAGATACCGCTTCCATTTCAGCGCTGGAAGCTGCGCTGAGTGTGAGCTGGTCGTTCCATGTCTCGCGCATGAAGCAGGACGGCTCCGTGACGCGACAGTCTGGCGAGCGGGTGACGTTCAGGGCTGGGCGACCAGCTCTCAAGCTGATAATCAGCACGCAGCGCTTCAAAGCTGGCGCCCGCGTCGCCGTGCTAGTGTGCGGACCACCGACAATGGCCGCAGAGGCTCAGGCGCTGGCGCGCGCTAGTCGCTTCGACTTCCACAAGGAAGTCTTTTGCTGGTAGCGATACTCAGTCAGTCCGTCGGCCACTCTCAAGAAGACAGCAGGAGAGGTGGCAGACAAGCAGAGTAGGAAGAGAGTAGGAAAAGAGCCGCAGTAGGCTCGCAGTAATCTAGCAACGCAACGCATTCATTCACCGTGTTCTACTCGACATAGTCGAAGTCGTCCTTGATGCCAAGCCACTTGTCCACCTTCCGCGCCGCAACGCACAACATCGTTCGTTGATTAGCCTCGGACCAGAAGGGCACCGAGCGCTTGGTTTCCAGAAGACGCACCTCCGACGACGCGCATCCGCGCTTGTTGGCGACCCACGACCGCATCGTGAACACATTGTCTGCGCCAACCAATTTCACATTCTGAGCAGCAGAGGGCAGGTAGATCTTCGCCATCCCCAGCACGTACCGGTCCAGCGGTCCGCGCCAAGCTTCGCGATCTGCACGTTGCTCTCTGGGGAAATGGCGAGCGCCGATACGTGAGACCTGAGCGTGTATGGCCCACACCACCTGAGGCACTTGGCAACGTACCGAGCTGCTGGATGATCTCTGGGTCGTTCTCGGCAAGATGCTGGACCTTCGCTTTGAGCTCCTTGACGCTCGTCTGCAGCTCCGCCAGGCGCTGCAGCTTTTGCGTGCGCTCGTCCTGGAAGACGCGGCGCGCGAGCAGCCAGTAGGGGTAGAAGCAGCGACGCTCAGCCACACACGCACACATACACATTCGTTCATCGTATTGAGCATGTGCTCACCGAGTCGGCGCGCTGGCTCTGCTGCTCGGCGATGCTCGCGCGCACTTTGGCGAGCTTGTCGCGCGCCACCGCCGCGCGCTGCTCCAGGTCGCCGAGCTTGCGCTTGCGCGTTTGCGAGAGCTTGGACGGGAAGGACCAGAAGTAGTTGCCCGAGCCGATCTTGTCGCAGTCCACGAGCGCGTCGTCCACGAGCGCCTGGTTCACGTCCTTGATCGTCTGGAGCACTGCATCAATACATTGGTGTGGGTGTGTGGGTGTGGCGTGAGCGAGCAGCGATATCATGGCGAGAGCGAGCGAGAGAGAAAGCGCACCGACGCCCGCCTTGGCGCCGATCTTCTCGACCTCCTTGAGGTTGAACACGTCCTTGCTCTCGTGGTAGATGTGCAGGATGCGCGCGCGCTTCTCCTCGAGCGACACGCCCTTGCGCCGCGACATCTTGCGTGTGGCGGACTGCTTCGCTTGGCACCAAATATCGCTTTTTTTTCTCTCTCTCTCTCTCTCTCTTTTCCTTTTTCTCGCTTCATGAAAAAAGTACTTGTTTCATCGCGGTCAGCTCGAAATAGCCTCCCATTCGACGCGAGACGGGAAAAAAGGGCCATTGAGCTTCAAGCATGGCGGAGGACCCGCAGTTCGCGGCGGAGCTGCAGCAGGCGGAGGCGCAGATGCAGCTGCTCGTGTGGATCGCCGCCGGCTTCTTCGTGGCGACCGCCGTGCTGGCGTCCGTGTCGCTCATCCGCGGCCACCTGGCGCACTTCACGCGCCCGCTCGTGCAGAGCAAAGTAAGCGCGTGCACCAGTTGCTACTCGACCGCGATTCGCTACGTAGTTAACCCACGAGCCCGGCGTGACACCGCCCGCAGATCGTCGGCATCCTGTGGATGGTGCCGATCTACGCGACGGACTCGTGGCTCTCGCTGCGCTTCAAGGTGCGCGGCGCGTTGAGCGGCTGTGGGAAGTAAGCTGCCTCACGCCTCGCAATCGCATCAGGACGCGGCGCTGTACCTGGATCTGATGCGCGACTCGTACGAAGGCTACGTGATCTACCTCTTCCTGGCGCTCATGATCGCGTACCTGGGCGACGGCAGCGAAGAGCGCGTCGCGGACGTGGGTAGACAGCTTGCCTCATCCTCCTTCTGATTCCAGCGCCTGATTCCGTCTTCCACTTCCTGTTCTCAGATCCTGCGCACGCTTCCGGACATGCCGCACCCGTACCCGTTCAACAAGTGGTGCGCGCCCGTGGAGCTCGGCGCCGCGTTCATCCGCGACTGCAAGCTGGCGACGATGCAGTTCGTCGCGCTCAAACCGCTCATGTCGCTTGTCGCCATTGTGCTCGAGCTTAACGGCGTGTACGCGCAGGGCAGCTTCAGCCCGCAGACGGGCTACCTCTACACGAGCCTGATCGTCAACGCGTCGATCACGTACGCGTTCTACTACCTCGTGCTCTTCTATCTCGCGCTCGGCGAGCATCTCCGGCCGTACAACCCCGTCCCGAAGTTCCTCTGCATCAAAGCCGTGCTCTTCCTCTCCTTCTGGCAGAGCGTCGTACTCGCGTTCCTCTCGCGTTTCCAGATCATCCACGAGGTCGGCTCCTGGAGCGTCGAGGACGTCACCACAGGCATCAACAACCTGCTCATCTGCTGTGAGATGAGCTTTGTCGCGCTCGCACACCACCGCGCGTTCCCGTACGCCCCGTACGTCACGGACAGCGGCTTCCCCGACGCCGACACACGCGGCGCCGGTTCCTCGCAGCGTGCGACGCCCCAGCGCCGGAGCGTGCTGGCCGACCACCTTGCGATCGGCGACGCCGTGCGCGACTTCAACGAGGTCATGCCGGTCGTGCTGCCCACGCACTTTACGCCCGGCGCGTCGATCCTCAAGGGGAAGAGGAGCGTGACGCGGGTCGCGGCGACAGATCTCTACGCGGTTGAGAACGCACGGCTACTGACCGCGGAGCGCGAGGCGGCGGAGGAGAAGGACCCGGGCGCCGTGAAGCGCGGGTGGAAGATGTGAACGTCCACTCTCCATCTCGATGAGTACTCTCTATGAACAGCTAGCAGCAGCTAGCCAATCGATCGTCGCTGGCTGCCGCAGTACACTACATGTATCCTCTTCCTCGCGCGAGAGTCACGTGCTTGCTTCTCCGTCCTTCTCGGGTCCTCTCTCTCTTTCTCGCTCAGTCTCTCTGGTACGGAGAGAGAACGACGGGTTCAGCTTACTCGTCGGCGTCCTTCTGGATCGTGAAGTTGCACAGGTCTTCCTGCCCACTGAGCTTGAGCCCCTTCTCGTTCGCGAGGTGCAACATGCAGATGAAGTAGAACGACACCGTCACATCCGGAGGGACCTGCGAGAAGAAGCGTACGCGTCAGGAAAGCAACGAAACGCAACACAACAACTACACACAGCACGCACCCTGTCCGACACGCTCTGGACGACGCTTTCGAACGTTGTTGTGTCCTCTCCGCTAATCGACGTCTGCGCCGCAAAATCGTCTGTGAGGCGCTCCACTTCGGCTGCACTGGTGCCGAGTAGCGTCGTCTCCTTCTCTAGGTGCTCCCAGATGTTATGCTTGAGCTTCTTCACGTCCACGCGCTTCGCGAACCGCTCGTAGTGCACGTCGACCTTCTCGACGACGCGGCTCGCCGAAACCAGACCCTCCGTCGAGTACAGCTCGTCGTCGGCGTCGTCTTCTGCGCCGTCAAAGTCGTACTCGTCGCCGTAGTTACTCACGCTGTTCTGGTCGGTCTCCTCGCTCGACGCGTGATTCTCGTCGTAGGTCGCGCCGTTCACGGGCTCGCGGTACGCCGCGTCCAGCGTGTTTGAGACGAAGTCGTTCGTGTCTGGCGCCTGGCCTGCCTGCCGCTTGAAGAAGCGGAGCTTCGGCTTCTTAAAGTGTTGCAGAAACACGCCGAGCTCCAGGTGCGAGTCGACGGGGAACAAGAGCTCGGCTACCTTCTCGCTCTGCCGCTTCGCCATCACCTTAGACATGTTGATGGATGCCGACGACGCGCGCGGCTGCTTGGCGAAAGCCCCCATGTCCAGCTCCTCCATAGCGAAAAAGTCAATCAGCGCGGACCTGTTCTCCGCGGTCGCTTTCCTCGAGCGCGGTGTCTTGGGCGCTGCCTTGCTGCCACCACCTGCGCCGGACTCGTCGTCTTCGCCGTCCGAGCCCGCGTCCATCGGCGCCAGCTCGTCCACTTTGTCGTCGCTCACCTGCTTCGCCTGCACCTTGCGCACGGCCGGAAACTTCCAGTGCACCGGTCCGGCCCAGTTGCGCAGCATCTTGACGTCAAAGTACGAGTAGTCGTCCAAGCCATTGAGGTCGTCGCCGCCGCCAGAGCCCGCTGCCGACCGTAGCAGCGCGTTCTCGATCAGCAGCGTGTACGACGCCGCGTCGTCCTTCACCGGCTGCGCACGCTGCGACCTCGCCCGGAAGAAATCGGCGGCGCTTGCCGACGCGTCTGGAGGCGCTTCTTCGACCGGGGACTCGCCCTCCTCCGCCTCCATCTGACTCTCAGCCACTTGGCTCTCCTCTCCACGCTCCGTGGCGCCGTCGTCTACCTGGCTTGTTCCATCTACGCTCTCATTGCCCGCGTCGTCGGCGGCGCCACCAAAGTCGAACTCGTTCATGCTGTTGTTGTTCTGCTCCGTGTGCTCCCCCTCCATGTCCACATCCATGGCTTCTGCGGCGTCCTCATCACCTTCGTCGATGACCTCCATCGGCTGCGACGGCTCGTCGCCCATGTCGTCGAAGTCCAGACGCGCGCGCACCGATCCCGAGCCCGCCGCGTCACTCCCCGCCAGTCGCTTGGGCTTTACAGGCGTCTTGATCAGGTGCTCACTCGTGGTCTTGACCTTGAGCTGCGGGCCGTCCTCGCCGTAGAACTCGTCCAGCTGCTTGTACAGGCGGCCGAGCGGCGGGCACACTTCAAACGCCTGCACGTCCTCCGTGAAGCACGCGAGCTCGCCGAACGACGCGAGGCTGACGCGCCGCGTCAGGTCCGCCGCCTCTTGCTTCACCTTCACCACCGTTTCTTCCTCTTTCACGTCGCCGTCAGCTCGCTCGCTGCTCGCGGTCGTGGTCGCAGGCGCTGCGAGCACCTTGCGGGTCGACACACCGACGTCCGACGAGTTGAGCAGGATTTTGCAGCCGTCATAGTGCCCAAGGTTTGCGAGCAACATGCCCTTCGCGCCTCCTTCGTCGAACGACTGCGACATCTTGTGGAAGAGCGGGTCGGCCTCGAACTCGAGCTCATAACTCTTGAGGTTGATGTTGTTGAGGTTCTTCTCGATCGTCCTGGCTGCCGCAGGGGGCTTCCGCGTCTTGCGCGCAGACTTGGGCTCGTCTGGGTTCTCGTCGTCGTCTGAGGCGGCTGGCATCCGGAAAGAGTCAGAATTGCATCAGTGCATGCATATCAGATCTGCGTCGGCTCGCTCGTTCGACACCATGCACGCACCTTGTTGCTTGCTGCTCGTGTCGTCCGTGCGCGAGAGGTTCTCGAGAATCTTGTACGACGAGTTCCACGTATCGTCCACGCGATACGAGTAGATCTTGATGCTCGCGTCCAGCGTGCAGCTCGCCTTCTGGAAGTTGTACGTGTCGTCCGGGTCCTCCTCGTTCTCCTTGCTGTGCACCTTGTCAGCTACCACCAGCAGCACAAGGACATTTCCTCATATGCACGCACCGAGACGAGCCCAAAATGTCTTCCATGTGGTCGATCAGGTGCAGCGACCACGAGTTCTTCACGTTGATTTTCTGCAGCCATGCCATCCCCATCCATAGCGCCATGAGCGTCCGCTTCTACATATGTAATACCGCGTTTCCTCTTATCCCACCACCGGCCTGTACGTACGTTCTCCGAAGACATTTTGATGATGGTCGAGTACATGTCGCTGACGTACTGGCGGTGGCTGCTGCCGCCGGTGGAGCTCGTCGTGCGCGCGAAGGAGCTGGCGCGCGACACAGCCGACGTGCCACTGCTGCTGGTCGCCGCGCCGCCATCCTCGCTGCTCTTCGTCTTGCCGCTCGTGAGTGTCAGCGACTTGCGGCGCTGCAGGAACGCGAGCGACTGGCGCCGGCGGCGGCGCCGCGCGACTTCGTCCTCGTCGTTGACGGCGCCCGGTGAATTCATGGGGCCGCGCTTGCGCTTGGAGCGCACGGGTGTGGTCGGCGCCCCGTCGCTGTCGCCGCCGCCGGGCGCATCGAAGAAGCTCTCATCGAAGGCTGTCTCGCCGTCGCTCGCCATGCTTCCTGTTCGCTTGCTGCTCAAGGTCAGGCAGGTTATGTATTTGTTGCCGCCAAGTTTGAAAAAGGGGGCAGCATCGACTTTCTTCACTAGCGGGTGCGACTTTGGCGGTATCGATACGTAACAAATGAATCCAGTATTAGGCGATTGAGTACATTCCCAGCTCAATTTGGCTACGAAAGCCAGCTGCGAGAAACGTGCCTTGGCCAGGATCTAAATCGCTATAGCAAGCGAAGTGCTATTCATTTTCTGACGATAGATCTCAGACCCTATTCCTATAGGAGGCACTAAATGTCATTGTCCTATGTTTAGACCGACTTGAAGCTCGACTGGTGAACTGGTAACACCACCTCTCTCGCTCACTGTTGCCATTTTCTGACTCAGCCCCTGTCCGTACCACAGCGCCGCAATCCATGCTGCGCGAGGACGCGATCGCGCACTTCCGGCGCAAGACCGAGGAGAACCCGATGGACGCAGACGCGCACCACAACCTCGCGGTGCTATTTCGCGCCGCTGGTGACCACGAGCTTCACGCGCGCCACGCGCGCATTGCAGTGCTGACGCAGGCGGGCGGCCCGAAATGCTGGAACGAGATGGCGCTCGCGCTCATGCAGCAAGGGAAGCTCGTCGACGCGCGCGCTAAACTCGAGGAGGTCATCGCGTTCTGGCCGACTTTCGCCTATTCGTACGTCAACATGGCCGCACTACTCGCGAGAGGCGGCAAGTTCGACGAGGCGTTGCCATTTTGCTTTGCTGCGCTCAAGTACGCGCCCCATGACCCCACACCGCACCGAAACATCGCGCGGGTTTTCGAGGCGCTCGGCCGCACGACCGAGGCGCTCGAGCACTATCAGCGCGCACTGACACTCGCACCGACGGACAGCGCGTTGGTAAAGCGCGTGGCGCTGCTGAGTCTCTCGCGTGGACAGACGAGCAGCTCGATCGCACACTACAGTCGCCATCGGTCTCTCAACGGAGTCCACTACGACCTAAAGCTTTGAGAAATCGGACTGTGTATTGCTCTCTTTCTCTCTCTTTCTGATACTATGTAGTATAGCTGGCGGCGCGATGGCTCCAGATCCTGCAGATTGAGGACCAAAGCGAGTGGAAGTGAGAGAGGCTCGTTCGGTCATCACGGGCACCCCTCTCACTACCATCTCGCCATCTATCGGCAATCCACCACTCATTAATCCGTCCAAAGTACTGGACTCTGACGTCTCGAGACAAGAAGATGGATATGCTCGTCCTCGATGTGCGTCCCCCTCCTGCTATTGCTGTTGCTACTGCTACTGGTGAGCTGAGAGCTCTCAGAGCGAAGCTGAAAGCTATCAGATCCGACTAAGCTGGGAGCTCTAACCTCAGTCACAGAACTCCTCCTTAGTCGATCCTGCGACCCGAATCATCCTTGATCGACGTATTTCCGTCATCCCTCTCATCCTCGTCATCCTGGCGGCTTCTTCTGGTGCAAGAGGAGAGGGAGTGAGGGAGTGAGGGAGGGAGATATATTGGGTCACCCGCCACCTTCTTAGACAGCGCAGCAGCAGACCAGATGGGATCGATCGTACTCGCTTCTGTCTGCTGGCATCGATCAATGCTGGTGACTGACTGACTGACTGAGCGGTGCTGCGCCTTGACTACAGTCTCTGGACCTGGTGCAGAAATCTCCCGATTGAGAGTGAGCGAGCGCGCGGGTAGCAAGCGCTCGACACACCTCGGCACTTGCCAAGCGACGACGCTGCCGTCATTGCCATCGCCGCCTCCGAGCACTTCTTCGACACCCTCAGTTCTCCGCGCTCTGACACAATGAAGCGCTCGCTCGACAGACTCTCCGTGGCGACATCCGACAATGGCGGCAGCGATGAAGTCTTCGCGCGCCAAACCAAGAAGCACCAGCGCAGAACCTCCGGCAGCAGCAACAGCAGCTCGCGCGCCGCGACGCCGACTCCGATCTCCGATGCTACCGCGTTCTCGGTTAGCAGCGACACGACTCTGGTCTGCTCCCAACTGCAGCCGAGTGCAAGTCTGGCACAGCCTCTCGCCCTGGTTCAGGAGCCACTGCAGCAACGCCGCGACTGCGATCTGCACGTACAGTTGAAAGAGGAAGGGATCATCCGCCAGATCTTCGCGTACCTGGACGTGCGCGACCATCAGTTGATCCGCAGCTGCTGCCGTGGCTGGAAGCAGCTCGTCCAGACGCTCGACCTGGACGTGCTCGATATGTCACATGCGTCGCCGCTCACGCCAGCGACGATTGACCGCGCGTTCTTCTCAGTCATCCACAACTACAACCGCGTGCTGCACCTGAACCTGTCTGGCCAGCGCTCGCTCAACGACCGCGACCTGCTCGTGCTCGCGTCCTGCTTCTGGTCCAACCTTGAGCGCATCAGCTTCGACGACTGCCTCGACGTCACGGACTTCGGGCTGCTCTCGGTGCTCAACGCGCAGTCGCTCAAGCTCAAGAGCGTGTCGATGCGCCACTGCAAGCAAATCACAGGCAACTTCGCGCGCCACCAGATCACCGGCCGCCACCCTTCGCTCGTCACGCTCGATTTCGAGGACACACGCGTCGGACTCCAGTTCGTGACCGACCTCGACGCCGTCTTCCCGTCGCTGCAGCAGATCCACGCGCTGCACACGCCCGCACACCTAGAGTTCTTCGAGCGCCACAAGTGGCAGGACCTCGTGGACGACCTCGCGTTCCTGGTGACGAACGAGATGGTGGACCTGCCGCATCTCCAGGGGCTGCTCACCGAGTTCGCGCACCGCACCAAGTCGGTTCAGCTCGGCGTGACATATCTCGCTGATGTGTCAATAGATTCAAGATCAAGTCATGACAAGGACGATGACGGCGAGCGAACTACCGCCCCTGGCGGCGCCGTCTTCACGCGCACGCTGCTAAGCGAAGGCAAGCGCGCGCTCATGAACGTCCCGCTGCAGCGCGGCGACTATATCTCGGCGCTGCTCTTCGCGTGCGATAATGGACTCGTGAACGTCATCCCAGAGCTGCTCGCGTGCGGCGCTGCAGACATGGCCGTGACCGACAAGGACGGCGCCACGCCGCTCAGTCTCGCCACCACGAACGGTCTAACTGAAGCGGTCGAAGCGCTGCTACAGGCTGGTGCGGACGTTAATGCTCGCACATACTGTCTCGCGACGCCGCTCTACATCGCGAGCGAGATGAATTGGGACGACATTGTGGACCTGCTGCTGCGCTTCGACGCGCGTACCGAGTGCGCGATCGTGGGCGGCGCCACCGCACTGTGCGTCGCGGCGAAGAACGGCAATCGTGCGGTCGTCGCGCGGCTGCTGGCCGCCGAAGCGCAGCGCTCAGCCCGCGACACTCAGATACAGTTCGTGCAGGCACTCTTTCTCGCGTGCGAGCGCGGGCACGCAGGCATTGTCGACGACATCCTCACACAACGCAAACTGAGCGCGAACGTGCTCATGGACAGCAGCGTCACGCCGCTGTATCTGGCGTGCCAGATGGGCCACGACGACGTCGTGGAGCTGCTGCTGCAGCGCGGCGCGGACCCCAACTTCCGGCGGCCAAGCGGCGGTGTGTCGTGCCTGTACATTGCGGCGCAGGAAGGCAAGCACCGCATCGTCACGCGGCTCGTGCAGCACCGCGTGGACGTCCACGCACGCATGGAGGACCTCTCGACGGCGCTCCACATTGCCGCGCGCATGGGGCACCTCACGGTCGCGCGCGAGCTGCTGCGCGCCGGCGCGTGCGTGGACGACCAGACGCGCTCGGGGCTCACGCCGCTGTACATCGCGAGCGAGGAGGGCCATGTGGCGGTTGTGCAGTTCCTGATTGGTCAGCGTGCGGCGCTCGAGCGGCCGACAGCGAATGGCGCCACGCCGCTCTTCGTCGCGAGCCAGAAGGGCCACACGCCGGTTGTGCACGCGCTGCTCACTGCGGGCGCCGACGCGCAGCGCGCCAAGAGCAACGGCACACGCCCGCTGGACGCGGCGGCGCTGCTCGGCAGCTGCGAGGTCGCCCGTCTGCTGCTGCGCTTCGGCGCGCGCGTCGGCGGCCTCGCGCTGCACTTCGCCGAGCGCCGGCGCGACCGCCAGCTGCAGGCGCTGCTGCTGGACCGCTACTGCGCGCAGCAGCTGGAGCTGCCGCTGCAGGAGGAGGAGGCGGTGGCGGCCGCGCTCGAGACGCGGGTCCGGACCGTGTAGCATAGCAGCCCTCTGTAGAATAGATAATGCCAGGGCGATCGTCACCACTATTGTGTCACGGGTTTCCATTTAGTGCCATTCCTCCCCCATCTGAGTGACCGGCCGCAAAGCACCGGCGGCTCCGAAGCACCACTTCGCAATTTGGTGGTGAGAGAACATGGCGACGTGGGTGCAGAAGGAGATCCGGCTGACGGCACCGAAGCGCGGCTTCCACTGTGCGTTGAGCGAGTGAGGTAGTGAGGCGGCAGAGAGGAGAGGAGAGGAGCGCGCATGACCGAACTGCGTTGCTGGCAGTGGTGACGCGCGAGATCGAGCGGCAGGTGCCGGAGCTGGCGCAGGTGAAGATCGGGATGGCGAACCTCTTTATCAAGCACACGTCGGCCTCGCTCTCGATCAACGAGAACTGCGACGCGGACGTGCGGTGAGTGTTGCTATACCCTTTCTCTCTCGCGCGTGCGCGCGAGACGCTGCTGGGGTTGTCAGTGTATGGAGCTCTGCTTGCTGACGAACGAACGAGTGACCGTCGCACAGTACCGACATGGAGGCGGCGTTCAACCGCATCGTGCCGGAGACCTGGAACAGGTGCGCGCGCGAGTCCTTTTCTTTCTCGGTTCGTACGACCGACTGACCTGTGCGAGTTGCACTGTGCAGGGAGATCTTCCGCCACACGATGGAGGGCGACGGTGCGTTCTGCTAGCTAGCGCTGGGGTGCGAGCACTGGCCTACTGTGCGGCTGAGTCGTTCTGCGCATGCGTGCGTCGGGTGGTGCCGGCCAGACGACATGCCCGGCCACGTCAAGTCGACGCTCATCGGCGCCTCGCTCAACATCCCGATCACGAACGGCAAGTTCAACCTCGGCACGTGGCAGGGTGAGTGACGAACGATGACGAACGGCCTTTGGACACTGCATGTCGCACGCACGCCACCCATGCTCTACCTAACACTGAGCTCGCCCCCAGGGATCTACTTGTGCGAGCACCGCAACGCCGGCGGCTGGGGTGGCGGCCACGAGCGCAAGATCGTGATCACGATTCAGGGCTCGACCGCCTAAGTGGCGTTTCTCTAGTCCTTCGCTGTCGACGGTAGCGCCGCCGCTAGGTCGTAGAGCTCGCTCCAGGGAGGCACCGCGTCCGGGATAAGCTGGAAATCGTAGCAGCTGCGTGCGCTGAACACTGGTCGGTAGCTCTTGGTGCGGTCGATGGGCACGGGCTCGCCCTGCACGCGGCCGTTGAGTAGGAACACGAGGGTGCCCTCGAGCAGGTTCACGAACACGCCCACGCGGTCGCGCTCGGTGAACGGCTGTGCGTGCAGAATCGAGACGCCCGCGGGCAGCCGCGGCCGCGGTCCACCGCGGAACGCGCCGTGCGTGATGAACCCGCTCTCGCAGTACATGATGGCAGGCATGCTGTCGCACGCCGGCGCCGGTCGCGACAGCACGCGCTGGAAGTAGCTGGCGCCGAAGCGCAGCTGCCCAGCTCCGCCGCCGCTGCTCTCCTCCGCCACGCCCACGTAGCTGCCGTCGCTCAGCCCCGTGCACTCCCAGTAGCTCGCGGCGGCCGCGGCGCACGCGCGGTCACCAAAGATCGAGCCGCCCGCGAGCCCCCAGCTGGTGCGCGTGCGTGCGGTGTCGGCGATGCGCACGGCGCTGCCCAAGCGGGCGGCGTCGAAGCGCAGCGCAAAGTCGTCTACCCACACATATCCAGTACAACATCAGCCGCAGCGTTCGTCACATCAAGCTAGCAAAAGAAACGCGCCCGCACGCACACGTCATGACGACGTGCAGGCGCCGCAGGAGCGCCACGAGCAGCGCCGTGTCGGCGAGCGCGGCGGGCGGCGGCTGGCGCGGCAGCTGCTTGGCTCCCGGCAGGTGGCGCTGCGCGCGCGAGACGACCCAATGCCACACGGCGGCGCGGTCCGGCACGGCGTCCGAGCGCGCGAGCAGCAGCTGCGCCACGTCGCGCGCGTCGAGGAACTCGAGCACGTGGGCGGCGGCGCCTCCCGCGATGGCCATCGCAGGGTTCCGAGCGTTCTTAACGTCTTGGGAGCTAGTAATTGGGTTTATCCGAACCAACCGGAATAATAATGCTGAGACCGGCGGCGACGCTGCTGCTGCTGCTGCCGCCGCTCGGGGGCTTCGCGCTCGGCGTCCCGACCGGGTTCGCGAAGGAGCGACTGCCGAAATACTCGCTGCGGCGCTGTGCGCTGCTGCTCGCGCCGCTTCTCGCGGCGCCACTGGTACGGAAGCCGAGCACCCGCTTCCTGCTACTGTTGCTGCTGCTCCAACTGACGCACTCGGCAGCTCCCATGGCAGCAGGCGGCGGCGCTGCTCACCGGACTCTTCGCTGGGCGTGTAGTCGGCGCGTCGCTCGTGGGCGTGGGGCTCACGGGCGGCATCGCGACCGGCAAGAGCACGGTGTCGTTGCACTTCCAGGCGGCTGGCGCCGTAATCGTGGACGCCGACACCATCGCACACCAGGTGATGATGCCCGGCCGCGGCGCGTACAAGGCGATCGTGCGCGAGTTCGGCGCCGAGGTGGTGAACCCGGCCGACCAGACCATCAACCGTGCGATCCTCGGTGGCATCATCTTCAGCAACCCGGCGCGGCGCAAGGCGCTGAACGCGTGCACGCATGTACGTACAGAATCGTCCAGCGAGTTGCTGGAGCTGGCGGAGCGCGTCCTAGGGCTCACGTTGCTTGGGCTCTTCTTCCGATCTGTCGGTGGATGCAACTGCGCAGAAATTTATCATCTGGGAGATGTTCAAGCAGCTCGTGTACGCCCGCCTGGTGCTGCGCAAGCGCCTCGTGGTGTTCGACGCGCCGCTGCTCTTCGAGACGGGCTTCCTCGAGCACTTTTGCTACCCGAAGATCGTCGTCGCGTGCTCGGAGGAGAACGAGCTCGCGCGGCTCATCAGGCGCAATGGATTCACCCAGGTGGACGCGGAGAAGCGCATCCAGTCGCAGATGGCACTTCACGTACGGTCGATCGTTCGCAGGAGACTTTTGTTCTCCATCCCTCGCTGAACTTGTTGCTGTATATGCTCGTAACAACCCTACAGGAGAAGGTGAAGCGAGCCGACCTGGTGATCCAGAACGACGGCACGCTGGAAGAGCTGCTTCAGACCGCCCGCCAGACGCTGCAGCGTACGGCCGAGCTTGTCGGCGCCACGCACGAGGTCAAAGTGTGATGGCGACCTCATGTCAGCAGCGACAGTTTTGTTAAACTTGCTTTCAGTAAGAAAGCGACATGACCAAGCGCGGGATTGTACTTCGCGAAGATCCCCAGCGCCCGCTTCCCCGTCGTCGCCTCCATGATCCAGATCGACTCCAGTGGATGAACCTGTCGTGATGCTAGAAGTTGGACATCAACAAAGTGACCATTAACTCACGTCACCAGTATTTCATTTGTTTCTTCCCAAACGGTTGCTGCTGGATCTGAGAATGTCCGATTTTAAGACCAATTTAGACTCACACAGGTTACGATCTACAGTGCACGCCAAAAAGATAGGGACAGGGTAAAAAATTCACAAAGTTCTCGATTTTTTCTTCAAAAATGCGTTTGCAAGTGCGGTGTAATTTGAGCTCGAAATAAACAAGTGATTGCTCAGAACGGCCATATAAAATTATGTCAAATTAATAGGTCGCGACAAAATGATAGGGACACCTACGATTGACTCGACTCCCATGGCAAGATCGCGCCCTCTGCGCTCTTGCAGATTGCGAGGATGTAGGCAATCGCGAGGATTTTGAAGGCGACCGCGACGTTCCCGAACCCGAGGATCCTGATACCACACCAGTCAAACATCTTAACTGTCGTGATGCATGTGCTTCTTGCACTGTGACGGCGAGTGTAACTGGCCAGCCACTTAGTAGGCGGCTGGGGGGACTTCGATGTATGGGGCGAACTCACTCTGTTCTTGGTCGCGGGCGAGGAAAGCCCGCAGCATCAAATGAAGCGCCATAGTGAGTTAACTGAGAGGGTGCTACGACACCCCTCAGCCAATCACAGGCCGACACACAAGCACCGTCCTCCGAAGTGGGGCCGGTGCGTATTTAGCGAAGTCCGCGCGAACCCGATCACACGAAATACCCCTAAAGTGACCTAAAGTAACATACCTAAAGTAATGGACCATCGTCCCGTTACAGCGGGGCAACGCACGCAACGGTGCGCCGCTGGAAAAAGCCGCAACCGAGCTGCTCTAGCTTCTAATAAAGTGCATGCAAGACGACATTATTTAGCGATATTTGCTGGTGGAAACGAGCGTGGAGAAACGTACCTCGTGCACTGCAAGCTTGAGCGCCTTTGTAATGCGCCGTACTCCTTGGCGCGCAGCGAGTTCTGGAGCATCTGAGCAGGAGAAAGAGGAAGTAAAGGAGGAGGAAGAGTCTGAACGATGGACTTAAGGAATTGGAGCACTTGCACGCGCTTATCTAATCATCGATCGGGCAATCATTGAAGATTTTGAAGTGGAAATGCATTTATTATATTTTTCTCACTCTTTCGCGCATTTACAAATAATCCAAGTGGTTTGAAAGCATGACGAGATCAAGGAAGGAAGAGACTCAGGCAGCAGCGGAGGCTTGCGCGGTGTTCATACTGGACGAGATCGCTTGTACCTAAAGGTGTTGCCGCTGCTGTCCATAGGGGCGTGCATGGATTCTCTCAAAAGAGCCTTCTCCAGAAAATGACAGCAGCACTTCAGCAGCGTGAAAAAAAAAAACTACGAAAAACACACGCAAGACAAACGCTGAAGAGTGGTTACACTTGCTGGGTATCAAACATAACTCAGCAATGCAAGATTTCAATCCGCATGATTACGATATGGCTAGCCACACTTGGCGCCTTCCATTATTGGCTAAAATAGCACAATAAACAACCAATAAGATACTTGAGTC
>JAASFW010000543.1:0-16155 GCA_023334005.1 Globisporangium orthogonon
GAGCATCCGCTCGTTCCGTATGACCGAAGAGTTCTCGGTGCGCTGCAGCGAGCTGCTGGATCACAACGGCAAGTTCTTCTTCATGTTCCAGTCGGCGTCGAAGTGGTTCGCGCTGCGTCTTGACTGGCTCGTGGCGACTGTCGTCAGTGTTGTCTCGTTCACGTGCATCGCTTCCCGAAACTCGATCGGTCCCGCGAACGCTGGTATCGCGCTGACGTACGCGATCCAACTGACAATGCAGTTCCAGCGTCTGATGACGCTGGGCACCATGACGGAGAACTTCATGACGTCGTTCGAGCGCATCTCGCACTACCGGAACCTCGACACTGAAGGCGCGACGAAGGCGATCACGACCAAGCCGGACGCGTCGTGGCCTCGCCAGGGCACGATCACGTTTGAGAACGTGTCGCTCCGCTATCGCGACGGACTCGAGCTCGTGCTCAAGAACGTGTCGTTCGCGGTGCGGGACGGTGAGAAGGTCGGTGTGTGCGGACGCACGGGGTCGGGCAAGAGCACGCTCATGAGCGCGCTGTTCCGCGTGGTGGAGTGCGCGTCCGGGCGCATCCTGATCGACGGCGTGGACATCGCGACCGTGAAGATCCAGGACCTGCGCGCGAAGCTGACGATCATCCCGCAGGACCCCGTGCTGTTCAGCGGCTCGCTGCGCCTGAACCTGGACCCGTTCAACGAGAAGCCGGACGACGAGGTGTGGCAGGTGCTGCGCAAGGTGCACTTGTTCGACGACGTGACGAAGTGGGGCCAGGGACTCGAGTACGAGGTGGCGGAGAAGGGCGACAACCTGTCGGTCGGTCAGCGCCAGCTCGTGTGCATCGCGCGCGCGCTGCTGCGCCAGAGCCGTATCATCGTGCTGGACGAGGCGACGGCGAACGTGGACCAGGAGCTCGACCGCATGATCCAGGTGACGGTGAAGCAGAACTTCCAGGACCGCACAGCCATGACGATCGCGCACCGTCTCGAGACGATCGCCGACAGCGACCGCATCCTCGTGCTCGACCACGGCGAGGTGCAGGAGTTTGACTCGCCGGCGAACCTGCTCGCAAAGCCCGACGGCATGTTTGCGTCGCTCATGAACAGCACGAAGAAGGCTGCATGAGCGAACAGATGCGCTTGTGAAATACGGCGCCGGTCGGTCCTTCACATGTTCGGACTAGTTCCTCGCCCACTCTCGAAGTCACTCATAACAGAATAGTATCTACATTAACAGTTCCCATGTCTGGAGCCGTTGGAATGCGTGTTCAACATCATTAGTTGTCGAGGATGGCACGATGGATTTGCAAGCTCTTCGTTGCCGAGTTGTTCGGGTGCGCAAGTAGGCCTTTGGATGGCCGAGACGAAGCGGGTTTCGAGCTGGACGCTCGATAGTAACTCCACTCGCATCCGACAGATGCCTTGGTGCATTCGATAGTATTGTTGGACAGTACCTTCAGACATCCAAGAACCGAAGACTGTGCTCTGCATCGGACTAGTTGAAGTAAAGTTCGCAAGATCTCAACTCTCCTCGCCTAGAGCTCGTTTTGGAGTTAGCTAGTTTGAAGAAGTTTGGGGTGATCGAGCGCAGAAAGACACCGTGTTGAAGCAAAGTCACTGCAAGTCAACTTTTCCAGCGATACGAGTTCCAACAAGCAAGCTAGTGCAAAATCTCAGCTAGCTGTCTCGAGCCCCTTGACCGAAAAGGGAAGCGCTTGCTTGGAGGAGATCGAGGTGGATCAGCTGCGTTGACGCCACGGAGAAGTCGATATGTTGCTGCAAGACGTGAGGGGATACAGAGGAGACTGTGAACGCAGCTAGAACTTTCTCGCTGCTTCCCAGCAGGTCACTACAATCTTTTGTCGGCACACACACACACACAGACAGACAGAATGAGCAGCGCGCGTGTGTGCTTTCGCAACGGCTTTCATTCGTTTCGAAGCCGAGTGTGCACGCTCGTTTGTGGTGTTCTCGCAACAAAGATAATGGTGATGACAATGTGTGCGAGATCATCGTCGGAAAGGACAATGTGCGATCGAAACAAAGAAGCAGACAAGGTGAATGAACGCCTTCTGCACGCCCGTTTGATCACCTATATGATGAAGTCGAACACACAAGCGGCTTCAAAGCTGGTTCCTGGGGACAGTAGCAGCACCTCGCTTGCCGGTGGTCCTGGTGTTGCGCGAGTGTTGTGCTAATGTTTGTGTATGTGGCAATTGTGTGGCTTGGTCACTATCCAATTTGCTGCGAGGTCTCACCTCGTGTGCCCTGGTCTTCCAGAAGCTCTACGCGCTGCCGGAACTGGACGCAGCGGCACAGAGCAGCAACTGAGGGTCCTCTGTCAGGCACAACGAACTGCACTCACACAGATATCTGTGACGGTCAAATCACTGGAGCCGACGGGATGAACGCATCAGAGACCTACAGAGAGAGTGAGAAATCAGTCCTGGAGAAGAATGAGGTGCATGCGCGAAAGAGTGGTCAGCAGCGAGAGGTGCACACGGTCTGGTTTTTTTTTGTCGACCTGCCAAGGCAGGACGTCTCGCGCGCTCTGCTAGTCCGCACGCTGACAGAAGGCAGCCGTCACCTGCGTGATCGATCTGGCGGCACCTACCTCGACCGATCCTGGAGGCAAGCGCGCTTTGACGAGCCCGATCAACCGATATATCGGTGCTAACCGAGTTGTCTTTCTGGCAAGATCGCACAGTTTGCGTTTTCGTAAATCATTGCAACAGATATTGTTCCACTCGTCAAACAGTCCAAAATATACTTTGTACCCGGAGGTACCTATAAATCGCAAACGCGGCGGTGTCGGTGGTGGCGTTGATGACTCGTTGCGAGTGTCGAGAAGAGCCGTCGCGCGACATCCACTGCGCCACGAGGTCTTTCTCTCTCTCACTCTCTTCCTTTCTATCAACCCAAGGGGTTGACTGCGCCCAGAATCCACTTCTTCCACGCACACACGCGCACACACACGCAGAGTCTGCCGTGGCCACTCGCGCGCCACTCCGTGCACCATCGATGAACATCTCGAGCCTCCAGACCTCCGGACCTCTCATTCCTCGATTCACCGCCTGGGCCACGGGTCCCTTGACACCAACAACATCGTCAACACAACCGCCTCCGACCTCCCGCCACCACCGACGATGAGCGCCCAGAAGCAGCTCAAGAATCGCCACACAGGAGCCAAGGTCGAGCCCGAGGCCGCGCCGCCCACACTCGACGAAGATGCCGCCAGTAACCTCCACAAGCAGATCACGCTGCCGCAGCTGAGCCTCGGCGTGACCGCCGCGGCCGCCGGAGCGATCATCGGCTTCTGGGTCGTTAGCTTCCCGCGTTGCATCGTGATGCACCCGGAGGGCACGTGCGAGTGGCTCGGCATCTCGGTCGCGTGCCTGCCCGCAATCGACCGCGACGGCCCGTGGAACTTCTACCTCGCGCACTGGCTGCTCGCAGGCGTGCTATTCTCCATTGGCGTGCTCAACGCGCTCAAGGTCGACACGAAGCGCAACTTCACCATGACCGCCGCTACCTCCGGCTACGCGATCGTCACTGCCTCTTTCGCGGTTTTCCGCGCGCAGTACGGCGTGAGCAAGCCGCTGCTCATCGGCGCCGCGCTGCACAACCTCTTCGAGTGGGTCTTCGTCGGTAGCATCACGCACCCCACGGCCGCGGCCAAGAAGCGCTTCTTCGCCAAGGCCACGGCGTGGATCCTCTTCATTGTCTTCATCGTGGCGCTCGTGCCGGACGTCAAGCTCGCGACGATCATCGAGCAGTCGGTTGGCATCATGCTCGACTTCTTCCTCATGCTCTCGTTCTTTGAGCTCGCGGTCATGGGGCCGGACGCCGAGGTGCGCTCGTTCTACCTCCTCCCGTTCGTGTCCACGGCCGTGCACCTCTTCCTCACGATCCTGCCGCTCGTGTTCGCCAACTTCGCGGTCGGTTCCACGGGCTACTTCGTCATCGTGAACGAGCTCATGATCTACCTCTCGCCGATCGTCACGCACGCGATCTACTACGTCTGGGGCCAGGCGTTTGACGCGCGGTGCAATGACAAGGGCGACATGGAGCAGCGCTTCATGGTGCGCCACTACAAGTTCAAGATGGTCACGGCCTTCGCGATTGGCTTCATCCCGCTCGTGGGCGTCGCGTCGCACTCCGGGTCGTGCCAGGCGCCGACTGTACTCACGGGCACGACGCTCGCGCGTGTGAACCCGGGGCTCGGCGACGCGTTCATCGACCGCATCGCGCAGTTCAAGCTCGTGGAGACCGCGCGCGAGGCGCCGGGCAACGTCGCCTACGTGCTCGCTCGCAACATCCAGAACCCGGACGAGTTCCGGTTCATTGAGAAGTGGGAGTCGGCGGAGGCCGTGACGCAGTGGATGACCAAGGGGCTGCCCGTGGAGATCTTCCGCGAGGACCCGGTGATGCACCAGCTGCTCGTGGGCGGCAAGCTCGAGGTGCAGGGCGCCTACATGGACGTGCAGCCGCGCAAGGAGATCGCGCACGGCGGCCTCGCATTCACGCTCGGCAGTCCGTGCGCCAAGGTCTGGGGCGTCGTGGGCAACTGGCACGACTGCTCGTGGGTCATCGGCTGCACGAAGGCGCACGTGCACAACGCGACGTCGCGCACGCTCCACTTCCCGGGCGTGGATGGCCAGCCGACACGCCACATCACCGAGACGCTGCTCGAGTACGTAAGCGACGACATGACGCTGTCGTACAGCTTCACGGGCTACGAGGGCACCGTGCGATTCGTGACGAACGCCACGAGCGGCGGCTGCGACACCTCGTACGCGTTCCGCAAGGAGGGCGGCGCGACGCAGGTCGACGGCGTCTACAACGAGTTCCTGAACCACCGCATCCCGCTGCTGCAGCAGATGTTCAGCTCCTGAGCATCTTGCACCGCGTGCTCCTCTCGATGCACCAGCGGGCGTCGGGACTTGGAAAGCTTCATATGAGCGAGCGGCGCCACTAGCGACCGTCCGACAGCGACGACAAGCCGCCTACCTACCTGTCGACCGTATTATATGTACACAGACCTTGCTGCCTTCTGCTCATATCGATCAATGCTCAGTGTTGCTTCTTGATTAAGAGGTCCGAATTGGCTTGATTAGCATGGGACGACGTGCCGCATCATGCTGCATAATTCTACTCCCACATATATGAATCAAGAAAACGAGTAGATTATCAGTCACATCGCCTCTCCTGGTGAATCGGCCAACGAGAGACTAAATTCAGGTAGGTTCCCTTTGCGAGCGTCGAACTGACTGGTGACAGACAAACGAGCACCACTCCCACGTCCAAAAGCTACAGACCAAGCCAACGCGAGCGAATGGCGCGCCTCCCCAACATCCTCGTGACCGGCACGCCCGGCACCGGCAAGACGTCCATGTGTCAGCTGATCGCAGTGCGTAGCAAGCAGCACATCCGCATCCAGCCCCGCGACCAGATGATCGAGAGACTAACTATCCATCGCCGCTAATGACCGCAGGAGCGTACGCCGTTGCAGCACGTGAATGTCGGAGACCTCGTGAAGGAGCGCGAGCTGCACGAGGGCCGCGACGAGGAGTTCGACTGCTTCGTGCTGGACGAGGACAAGGTGTGTGACGAGATGGAGGAGATGATGAGCGAGGGTGGCCGCGTCGTGGACTTCCACACGTGCGACTTCTTCCCGGAGCGCTGGTTCGACCTCGTGCTCGTGCTGCGCGTGGACAACACGACGCTCTTCGACCGCCTGCAGCGCCGCGGGTATTCGGAGAAGAAAGTGACCGAGAACGTCGAGTGCGAGATCATGGAGGTCGTGCTTCAGGAGGCGCGCGAGAGCTACGCTCCCGAGATCGTGCAGGAGCTCGAGAGCCGTACGATCGAAGACATGGAGACCAACGTCGAGCGCGTCGTGGCCTGGATACAGCAGTGGACGCGCGACCATGCGGCAAACGAGTAGGTAGGATGTGCGCAGAATGCTCTCTTTAGACGATCAACATCTCTGCTCTCTCGCTCTCTCTCTTGTCTTCTAGCTCAACGTACTTGTTTATGTATGAGCGCACGTGTGTGTATGTATGCACTTCTTCCGTTGTCTTCTCATTCGTCGCCTCTGTCCGACTAGTTCTTCCTCTCAAGCGAAGCCACCACATCGGACAATTCCGTGGCGACCATCGCTGCCTGTGGACTGGTTCGGCGACCTCGCAGGCTGCGAGTTTGAGTGAAACGCACTCCCAAAGCCTCCAGTGTTATTGTTGCTGCTGGTGCTGGGGTTGGCGAAATGAACATCCGGCGACGCGAGCGGCGAACACGCCTTGATCTGGTCGAGCAGCACGCGCTGGCTCGTGCTCTCGAGAATAAGGTTCTCGATGTTGAGACTCTTTGGTCGACCATGCCGTCGACGGGCTGACTGTGCGTCGAAAGCCTTGAGTGGCGACACAGGCGGGAAGGCAGGTGGCAGCGACCCTGAGCGCTTCATTACTCCGTGACTCATGCTGCCGCCCCCTCCACTGCCACCGTTAGCACCGCAGCTTGCTGGTCGCTCTTGCGCATAGAGATCCGGCGCGCGTGTGATCGTCGCGATGTCGGTGCGGTCGCTCTTGAGGTACGCGGCAGGGATCGAGTGCGCGATGTGGTGCACATGGTCTGCCAGCAGCGCCTTCTGCTGCTTGAGCTGCCGGCGCTCGTCCACCGAGGCGGGGCAGCGCACTTTCCCCGGATCCATCGGCCCGAGCTCGACTCCGTGGCGCACGAGGTCCAGCCGAAGCGAGTTCGCGGACACCGCGGCGGTGGGGTCGGCCACATATCCCTCGCGCGGTTGCTTCCACCACTCGCGGAGCTGCTCGGCTTTGGGGATGTCGCGCACCCGCAGGATCTCGGACGGTTCGAAGTGAAGACTCTCGACGCGCCTTTGCTCGTGGCGCTGGTCGAGCAGCGCAGATCGCGTCGCAAAGCCGCTGGAGGTCGCGCGCTGATGGAAGTGCAAAGGAGAGTTTGGCGGCTGCCCCGAGACGTCGAAGGCGCCGCTCTTGCGGAACGAGTCGCGGAAGATGGTCTCGGAGCGTGCGAAGCGCGAGCGGCCCGCGCCACTGCTGAGCTCAGGGCCCTCATGCGTCGCGTCGAGTGCGAACTGACGCCGCTCGAGTCTGCGCGCTTCGAGCAAGTCTGAGCGCTTGGCGAAGGTGGGCTGCGGGCACACGAGAGAGTAGACAGGTAGGTGGTGAGAGAGGATGTCCCCCCTCCTCCTCCTTCCCCTTCACATGCGGACTCGAGTGACGACGACGCACCTCATGTAGCCATTCTGGCGGAATCTTGACGCCGCTGGCGGCGCTGGGTGCTGCTGCCATCGTCTCCTTCGTCTGCTGCTGCTGCTGCTGCTACTACAAGCGCGGGCGATGTGCGTGAAGACCGAGTCCAGTGCGCCAAACATGCATCTCGTCATTGTCACTTCAAGCAGGTGATAAGAAGAGAGAAGAGAGTCGCGGCGTGACACTAACAATAGCTACGATCTTATTCATTCTGATTCTGGGTCCCTATCTGATAATGGCTACATCGCCTCGTCTACCACGACAGGTCGGCGCCTCCACCGACTGCTGTCGACTTGGAGCCGCAGTCACCACCGGCGGCGCCACCACTCGAGCTGCCGCTGGCGCTTGAGCCGCATCCGCCCTTCGCCTCGCCGGGCTCCTGCACCGCCACGCGGAAGAGGCGGTTGCCGAACTTCTTGTAAAGCGGCATGATGCCGCCGCCCGCCAGCAGGCGCTCCTCGAAGAGCGACATATTGAAGCGGAAGACCTCGCCGCCTACCTCGATCGTACGCCCCGTCATGTTGAGCGTGATCTCGGCGTTCTCGGTCGCGAGTTCGTAGAAGCGCTCGTCGTTCAGCTGGATCCCCATGAGGCTGAAGTTCTGGTAGTTGCGAGAAAAGATGTACCCGAACGACCGCGCGATGATCGCCTGCACGCCGGCACCCTTCATCGCCGTCACCGCTTGCTCGCGCGACGACCCGCACCCGAAGCCGTGGCCCGCCACGACAATGCTCTGCCCACGCTTCACCTTGTCGCGGAAGTCCGGGTTCGTGTGCAGGAACGCCACCTTGCCGAGCTTCTCCATGTCGTTCTCCGTCAGGTACTCACCCGGCAGGATCGCATCCGTATCAATGTTGTCGCCAAACACCTGCGCACGGCCCTTGATCTGCGTCTGAAACGTCGCCAGACCCGCTGCCGCAGCGCTGTCCTCGTCCGCCACGGATGCCGCGCCCGCCAGCTCCGGCGCCGGCTCGCTCACATCGAACGTCGCCGCCGCGCCGCGCGGCACGAGCTCGTAGAACTTGGCCTCGTCGATGAGCTTGAGGTACGACGTCGGATCCGTCACCTCCATCGCGAAGCTCGACGCCGCGACCGTGATCGCCGACGCCAGGTTCGCGATCGAGCCCTTGCCCATACGGTTGCGGTAGTTGCGGTTCTGCGAGCTGAGCCAGACCTCGTTCTCGCCGGCAACGTCGGCGGCAATCCCCAGGCAGAAGCTGCAGCCCGGCGCGCCGACCGTGAAGCCCGCCTTCTCGTACACCGCCAGCAGACCGTGAGCGCGCAGCTTGTCGATGATGACCTGGCTACCCGGGGTCACACGGCGCTTGCCGTGCGCCACGGGGGTGAGGCCCGCCTTCATGCACGCCTCGAGCACGAGCGCGCCAAGCACCAGGTCCTCCTCAGCGGTCGTGCATGCGCCGATGAAGCACCCGTCCAGCTTCATGCCGACCACCTCTTTCACCGGCTTGACATTGTCCGGCGATGGGAACAGCGCCACCTGCGGTTCGAGGTTCTCGAGGTTGATCTGGTACCTCTCGGCGTACTCGGCGTCGTGGTCTGCGCGGAAGTAGATCGCGTCGTCCTTGTGCGACTCGCGAGCGGCGATGTACGCCGCCGTGCGCTCATCCGCGGGGAAAACGCCCGCAATGCCGCCGAACTCAGCCGTCATGTTGGCAATTGCGAAGCGTGCGTCACACGAGAGCGCCGAGATATTGCCACCCCACTCAACGCAGCGGCCAATCGCCACTGTGTTACACTTGAGGATGCCGAGCGTGTAAAGCATGACGTCCTTACCGCCCATGCCCACGGGCGGGTTGCCCACGAACTCGACGAGCACCGTCTCGGGCACCTTGATCCACGTCTCGCCTGTCACGAGCGGCATGACGACATCAGCGGCGCCGAGTCCGATCGCGAAGGCACCGAGACCGCCCGTAGAGCAGCTGTGCGAGTCGGCGCCGACGACGATCTGGCCGGGCTGTGCGCGCTGGCGGTAGAACTCCGTGTGCAGAATAGTCGTGTTGGGCGGCTGGAAGTTGGTCAGGTTGGCCTCCTTGGCGAAGTCCGTCGACGCCTTGATCATCATCTGCTGCGTTGGCAGGTGGTTCACGCGCGGGTCAACTGTGTGGTCGACCGCGAGCCAGAAGCGGTCGTTGCGCCAGATGCGCGGGCGGCCCATGTCCTGGTACGTCTTGTCCATCGACTTCCACGTGATCTCGCACGCGAGTGTCCACTGGGCCTTGACGCAGAGCATCTGTCCAGGCTCCACCTCGGGGCGCGCGAGGCCCACGGCCCAGTGGGTCAGGATCTTCTCGGGCAGCGTAAGCGGGCGGCGCCCGTGGGTCTCACGCGTGGGGGGCAGACCCGAGGATGTGGTGGCGGCGGGCATCTTCTCCATCTTTGCTGGGACTGGGGCTGGGACTGCTGGCGACGACAGGAAGAGCTTGACAACGACGACGGCGACGTGCTCGCGACGGCGCAAGTTGCAGAATGAGCCACGAGCGAGCGGTTGCAGTCGCTCGTTCCGCTGGTCTTCAAGAGGATCGATAGTCATTCTTCTGTTTGCGCATGTCACTTTTTTTGCCCGTTTGCGCATTCGCTTTTGAAAAGTGGGGTCCACACCACACGCTTTTTGTGTAAAAGTCGTGGGGTCCACGTGAGTTGGGGAGTCCACGCCGCTTGGGCTTTCTTATCTTGCGAGCTGTATGCTAGCTGTCGACTTGAACGCTCCGCATACAAACTCCTAGTCCTTTCGATTGATGCGCGAACATTCACTCTCTCGATTGCATTCACCAACGATGCTCGCACGCCGCCTGCTCTCCTCCGCGTCGTCGCGAGCCTTCTCCTCCTCCAGCGCCGCCGCCAAAGCGGCCGCGCCCGCCGCCACCTTCGGCGTGGTGTTCGACGTTGATGGCGTGCTGCTACGCGGCAAAAAGCCGATCCCTGGCGCGCGCGAGGTGCTGCAGGAGCTGCGCGCGCAGCAGGTGCCGTACGCCATCATGACCAACGGTGGCGGCTACCCGGAGGTCAAGAAGGCGCGCCAGATCACGCAGATTCTCGGCGTGGACATCGATCCGGATCTGCTCTGCATGAGCCACACGCCCATGCGCGCGCTGGCCGACAAGCACCGTGACGACCTCGTGCTCGCGGTCGGCAAGGACTGCGACGAACTCGGCGCCGTGATGGCGAGCTACGGCTTCCGCAACGTTGTCACGGTCGGCCAGCTGCACGCACACTACCCGACCATGTACCCGGACATTAAGATTGTGGGCGACTTCCCGCACGGTGGACGCTTCGACCAGCAGCACTTTGGCGCCGTCTTCGTGCTCATCGACCCGATCTACTGGGGACGCGAGCTCCAGATCGTCATGGACGTGCTCTGCTCGCAGGACGGGCGCCTCGGTCAGATCGCCCTCAAGCAGCATGTGCCGCTCTACTCGGCGTGCTCGGACTTCCAGTACGTCGGTGAGTTCCACCTGCCGCGCTACGGTGCTGGCGCCTTCCGCGCAGTCATGGAGGACCTCTACTTCCGCACGACCGGCCATCACCTCAACCAGACGCTCTTCGGTAAGCCCGAGCCGACGTCGTTCGCGTACGCTGAGCAACTTATCGACCAGCAGCACGCCAATGTCCAGCGCATCTACATGGTGGGCGACAACCCCATGACGGACGTCAAGGGCGCCAACAACGCCGGCGGCCGCTGGAAGTCGCTCCTCACGCTTACGGGAATGCACACGGGGCCGGCGAACGACACTACTAATCCGGCGTACCAGGTCGTCACGAACGTCACGGAGGCGCTGGAGTTCATGAAGGAGGACTTTGCCAAGTTCCAGCGCTAGAGCGACCCGGCCTTTTCTGTCCGTGCAGCTAACGCCCGTCGCGGAGGAGCCATCAAGCGCCAAACACGACGATCAAGACACGTAGATGCCATGTGTCCAACTGACTGACTCCTCTATCCTCACATATGTGTCTATCTACGTTCGTTCTCTCGCTCGCTCGCTCGCTTGGGGGCGAGCTTCTTCTGCTTCTCGTCGCTGTTGCAGCACCAGCTCGCCTCTACTTGGACATGACGGACCAGAACGCGTCCTGCGAGAGCTGCACGTTCGCGACCGTCTTCATGCGGCGCTTGCCCTCCTTCTGCTTGGCGAGCAGCTTCTTCTTGCGCGTCGAGTCGCCGCCGCCGACAGTCTTCCCCGACTTGATGAGCACGTCCTTGCGGTATGGCGCGATGCGCTCTTTCGCGAACACCTTGCCGCCGAGACACGCCTGGATCGAGATCTCGTATTGTTGCCGCTCGATCACCTTCTTGAGCTTCAGACACAGCGCGCGGCCGTCGATCGTCGCCTGCAGGTCCACACACACCTCAGCACCCCTCCCCACGCACACACAATGGCTTGCCACACAAGGTCCCTCCTCTCTACTTCATGCTGCGCACCTTGCTCCGATGGCACACGAACGACAGTGCGTCAAGCACCTTGCCGTTGATCAGGATATCGACCTTCACGATGTCCGCCTTCTGCGGCTCGATCTCACGGTAGTTGAGCGTCGCTGCGTGGCGCCCAAGCATGGATGGATGGATAATCCGTTCAAACACACATCCCACGTCCACTTGCTCTCAGGATAGCTAGCACGCACCGTAGCCGGACGAAATCGTCTTGAGCTCGTTGTAGAAGTTGGTCACGACCTCCTGCCACGGCACGTTGAGCGTGAGGATCACGCGGCCGTCCTCGAGGTACACGAGGTTCGTCTGGACGCCGCGCTTGTCCTTTGCGAGGCTCAGGATCGGCCCGAGGAAGTCGGTCGGCGTGATGATCGACGCCTCGACCATCGGCTCAAGCACCTCGTAGTACTTGGTCGACTCCGGGAAGCTCCCGGGCGTCTCGACGAGGTGTTCCACGCCCTTGGGATCCACGACGGTGTACGGCACCATGGGCGCGGTCACAAGCACCTGCATGTTCTGCTCGTCCGCGAGCCGCTGGTGGAACACCTCCATGTGCAGCAGTCCGAGGAAGCCACAGCGGAAGCCCATGCCGAGCGCGCCACTCGTCTCGATCTGCGCCGTCACGCTCGCGTCGTTGAGCGTGAGCTTCTCGATCGCCACGCGCAGGTCCTCGAAGCTGCAGTCGTCCGTCGGGTACATGCTCGCAAATACCATGCTCTTGGCCTCCTGGAAGCCCGGGAGCGGCGTCACGGGCGCGTGCTCGCGGAAGAACGTGTCGCCGACCTTGGCCTCCGTCGTCGTCTTCATGCCCGCGATGACGTACCCGACCTGCCCGGCGTGCAACCCGTGCGTCTTGAAGCGGTGCGGCAGCAGCACGCCCACCTCCTGCACCTCGAACTTGGTCTTCTGATGTGCGCTCACGATCCGGTCTCCCGGCGCGATGGTGCCGTCCACGATCTTCACGAGACACACAATGCCGCGGTAGTCGTCGTAGTACGAGTCCACGAGCAGGCACTTGAGCGGCGCGGTCGGGTCGCTCGGCGGCGCCGGCAGCCGCTCGATCACGGCGGGCAACACGTCGGCAACGCCGAGCCCACTCTTGGCGGACGTGAGCAGCACAGCGTCCGGGTCGACGTCCAGCAGGCTCGAGAGGCTCAGGATCGAGTCCTCGACCTGCGCGTGCGGCATGTCGGTCTTCGTGAGCACGGGCACAACGCGCAGCCCGCGCTCCTTGGCGGCGTAGTACGTCGCGAGCGTCTGCGCCTGGATGCCCTGCGAGCAGTCCACGAGCAGCAGCACGCCCTCGCACGCCGACAGCGACCGGTTCACCTCGTAGCTGAAGTCCACGTGACCGGGCGTGTCCACGAGGTTGAGCAGGTACGCTTTCCCGTCCGCCGCCGCGTCAAAGTGCACCATGGACGCCGTCTGCGCCTTGACTGTGATGCCGCGCTCGCGCTCCACCTTGAGCGAGTCCATGTGCTGCGCGTTGTCGCGGTCGCGCTTGGTGATGTTCCCGCTGATCTCAAGCAGCCGGTCGGCCAGCGTCTGATTCCCAACTCATTAGATCAACCGCACGCGCCTTGCATAACGCAGTGAAACGCAGCTGCTGCCTCAGCACGCACCGACTTGCCGTGGTCGATGTGCGCCACGATGCTGAAGTTGCGCACGACGTCCGGCGCGAAGTGCGGCAGGTGCGTCGAGAGGTACGGTCCGAGCTCCGCCGGCGAGAGCCGCGGCGCCGGCTCCTGGTCGCTGCTTCGGCTGCCGCCGCCCGCGGAAGAGAACGCGCGCGCGGCGCCCGCGCGCCGCCGCGCCGCCGCCGCCGTCGCTGCCGTCCGCCAACGCTGCAAGAGCATCGTCGAGCAATGTGTGGAGTGGCGACCAGGCCAGCAGAAAATGAATCGATTTCTAAATCCAAATCGAAATCGGCGCTTGGATTAGATTTAGCAACCCGACACTTCAAGGTTCCCGATCCGATACTTCGCAGCGCGCATGCTCGCGCTCGCCGCAGTCGCCGCTGGCGCTGCCGTCGCCGCGGCGGCGCCCGTCTCCGTCAGCTCAGCCGCAGCCGCCGCAGCGCTGAGCTGCGCGGCGTGCGACGTGCCGGCGCCCGCCGACATCCCTTTCTGCGCGCCGTTCGTCGGGTACTCGTCCTGCCGCGCGAGCGCCGCCGCCACCGCCTGGCGCGACATGGACGACGCGGCGCACGCCGTGTTCGCGCAGCTGACATTCGCCGCGAATGTCAGCGCCGCGACTGCCAGCGCTTCCTCCTCGTGCGGAATCGCGCTGCGACACGCCGAGTGCGCCAAGCGCTTCAGCGTCTGCGAGCTCGGCGCACCCCAGCCGCTGTGCCTCGCGAGCTGCACGGCCGCGATCGCCACCAATTGTTCGGCGCAGCTGGAGTCGGCGGTGGCGCTCGCGAGTGTGCAGCGCGCGTTCTGCGGCAGCGCTTCTTCCTCGCCCCCACGACTGGAGCCGGGCGTCGCGGACGGCGGCTCGTGCTTCGCGGTCGACTACGTCGGCCCCAAGCACTCGGCGTGGGTCGTGGGTTTCGCGATCGCCGTCGTCTTCTCGTTCTTCGCGAGCGTCGGTATCAACCTGCAGAAGCGCGCGCTCAAGCAGAGCGAGCTGGCGGCCCACGAGTGCAACAGCGCCGAGCCGACCCCGCCGTACCGCCTGCCGCTCTGGTGTCTCGGCTTCGTGCTCATCCTCGCCGGCTCGATCCTCGACTTCGTGGCCTTCGGGTTGGCGCCACAGAGCCTGTTGGCGCCGCTCGCGGCGCTCACGCTTGTGTGGAACATGGTCCGTCTCGCTGACCTGCCTGCTTGTAGTAGCTTAAGAGAACTCACGCGCTGCGTCTGCGGCAGATGCTCGCACCGTGCTTCAACAAGGAGAAGCTCGGACGAAAGGACATTGCGGCGACACTCGTGATCTTCGCGGGCGCCACGATCGCTGTCGTCTTCGCGTCGCACACGTCGCCGTCGTACAACCTCCCCATGCTCATGGCGCTCTACCGCGACCCGCTCACCTGCGTGTACTTTATCGTTGTGCTCTTCTGCGTCGTGGTACACTACGCGCTCATCAAGCTCGTGGAGAAGCACTGTCTCATGAGCAAACGCCTCCGGCTCATCCAGTTCGGGCAGCCGGCGCTCTGGGCGCGCGTCCGCCTCGTGGCGTACTCTGGGTGCGTGCGTGCATGCATCTTGATTGACGACGTAGAAAGACGCTTGGGCTGGCTCTGATCGAAGAGATCGCTGTGCGCGAGAGGCAGGTTGTCCGGGACGATGGGCGGCCAGTCTGTGCTCTTCGCCAAGTCGTGCGCCGAGCTGCTCAAGGCCGCAATCCATGGCGACGATTGCCTCCAGCACGTGGAGACGTATGTGCTGGCGCTGGCGCTCGTCGGGTGCCTGCTCTGCCAGATCCACTACCTCAACTGCGGCCTCGTGCACTACGACGCGCTCGCGGTCGTGCCGATCTACCAGGCGTACTGGATCATCACAGGCGTGCTCGGCGGCGCGATCTACTTCCAGGAGATCCGCACGTTCTCGGCACACCAGGCGCTCATGTTCGTCCTCGGTATCGTGACGACGATCTTCGGCGTCGTGCTGCTCTCAAAGCGCAAGCCAGCACACCCGGCGCACCACGGGAAGCGCAAGGCGCTCGAGCGCGGTTTCAGCTTCACGGCGACCGTGGAGGTCAAGCCCGAGAGCGGCAAGGGCCACCTGCCGACTGTCCCGGAGGTGCCGAGCGCGGAAGGACTCACTGACGACGAGGCCGCAGCTGCGATCGCGGCTGCCGCTACTGCGATCGGCGCGCCCAACGCCATGAGGGTGGTTCGTGAAAATGAGAGCGAGGTGAGCACGGGCGAGGAGTCGGAGGAGGAAGACGACGACGGGTCTGGCGGCCAGGACCAAGTGAGCCGCCACGCGATCGACAACTACCTCGACATGTCGGCAACCATGTGCTTCACGGAGATCCTTGGCGGTCTGGGCTTCCAGACCGCAGGTATCTCTCGCCGGCAGTCGAGTCGGCTAACCGCGGGGTGCGTGCGTGAGCTGTGTGTGAGGTTGGGTGAAGTACTGCGCTGGTAGTAGGTTTGCTAACACTTGTGGACGTCCGGTGGGAGCAGCGGCGAGGGTGGAGGCTCGGGTCGACTGAATCGACGCAGCATGGACGACATCGAGGTGGGGATGCCCGCGGCGACGCGGGAAGCCAACCCGCGCGAGCGAGTGGCCAAGCGGCGGTCGATCACGTTCACGTCGTTCGAGAGCTCAAAGAAGGAGGACGGGGACGGTTCTACGCCGCCGTCAGTATAGTGCGATCAGGAGGAGGAGCGAGTAGCAACAGCAGCAAAACAGTTCAAGATCCGGCACAAGTTAAGCAGAGTGAGCGAATAAGAGAGAGAGAGAGAGAGAGAGAGAGAGAGAGAGAGAGATC
>JAASFW010000544.1:0-16138 GCA_023334005.1 Globisporangium orthogonon
CATACTCTTTCTCGAGGATCGCGTGGATGACGTCGTAGAGACCCGCAGAGAAGACGAGCACTGGGACGTTCTCTTGCGTCAGGAGAGTGAAGATCTCATGGAAACCGGCACGGAAGCCCAGATCACTTTCGGCGACCGCCGCGCGGATCTGATTCTTATTGAGCTTGCAGTCGAGCAAGAGAGTGCTCGAGGCAGTCCACCTGGGATTCAAGCAATGGAATGAGACTTTGTTTGCACTCGATGTCATCGATTGATACAACTGCATTGGGTAAGGCGCCTCGAGTGGTCGCACCAGTCAATCATGTAAGGCAGCTTCTCCTCTTGGGACATTGAAGGCGACATGTAAATGGGGAAGTAGCGCGCGAAGAGCGCGTGTTCGCGCTGCACGATCTCCGGTTCCAGCACGCTGCTCGAGAGCAACAGCCCATGACTACTGGCTTCCTGCACTCCTGTCATCAATTCAGGCAGCATCAGCATCAGCAACAACAGCGTTAGCGTTTGGATTTTCTTCACTGCGACGCCAAGTGCACCGCGAGCACCGTTTGGCTTGTAGTACGGCGTGAGGGTCTGGTCGAAGTCTGCGATCACGAGCAGCTTGTCGACGCCGTCGGTAGAGAACTTCTTCCACTTCTTCGCAAACGCATCTGCGCCCAGTTCCATCAAACCGTCAGTCTCTCGTTCCAGTCCAACTGACGTATTTGCTAGCCCAACGATACCTGGATCACTGATGTACATGCGCGGTGCGGCGCGAGCGTTCTCCACTAGTTTCTCGCCCTTTGCTCCTGCTGAAGAGGATGCCGACGCAGCAGCTCCGGAAGAGTGAAGAGCGCTGCCTGCGCACAGCGCAAGTCCGACGGGAAGCGCGCGCGCAGGGCGAAGGAGGCGGGTGAAGAAGGCGCTCATGGTACGCGGCGGTCGATCGCTAAGTGGCGCTGGTGTCCGCGAGCGTATTCGGTGTCAGCAAGCGATTCTTGCACACTCAGCTGAAATATGGGATCAAGAGCGTCAATATTGACAGGGGATCAGGTGGAAATGGCTGGTTGACGACAAGCTGGCGAGCCTATGCTGCACACGAAATGCGCGTTCAAGTGGGTGTGTTCGAGGGTGAATGACAATGAAGAAACCTTCACTCTCTGATACTTGTTCGTGCATGCAGATGGTGCAAGGCAAACCCGTCATTAGTTGGTCGGAATTGATGGAGTGATGGGTGATAGATAGCCCACAATTCAGGGGAGAGAGAGAGCAGAATGGAGAGTAGTGAGAACAGCTTCACTTGGTTCCAATTCTTCAAGGCAACGGAGTTCCGATCAGACACATTCATGCTGTGGAGATCAAGGGTATGAGTTTGCCTTGACCATTCGTCACGATAGCGTCGACGACGCAGGCCACACCATTATTCTGACAGTAGCTCAGCATCCCTTCCCAGCAAGTACTCGAGCGCATTTTGCATTGGCAGTGGCTCCACGTGTGTGCACTTAGGCGGGCGAACAGCTAGGGAATAACCAGTACGAGTCCTTGTTGCCTAGAGACGGCTCGAGATGCGTACCGGTCTCGATTTTGAGTCTTCACAATCGATGCACACACCACAATAACTTCAGTTCTTTCGCTCGCTTCATAGCAATGCAACCGCTGCCGCACAGTCGTGATCTACTCGAAGCACAGCGCCGACACTGCTGACGCACATTTACAGCAGATCGGCAACGGTGATTGCATCCTTTACGATAGCGATCCGAAGCTAGATGCGAATTTGAATGCTTGGATTGAAGCTAGTGGTTCCAAAAGCAGTTGCACTGCTGTATGCATGCCTTCGCTTTGCTTAGGTTGAGGTGAAGGCTTGTCAGTATGGGGTACCAACATGAGGACTGCGAACGTGACTGGTTGACCGACACCACTCGTATGCGATCATTTGTTGGCTGTGTGCATGTAAACCACAAGAATGTGACCCCACTCCACATCCTTGGCGACACAGACTCAGCTACTATACCTGTGAGTCGCAGCACTGCCAGTGTCTCGAGTGTCATGTAGCGCAATGGCACTGAGTAGACAGCTATCGGCGTGCTCTGCTGTCTTACGGGCTGACGAGCCACACGCAGTATCCCGGAAACGGCACTCCGCTTCACGCGTTTACCATGCCGGTGCCGAACAATGCCACTCCTGCTGCTACTACCAGTGTCGCTGATCCGACGGTTGATGTGGCCCCAGCACTCGTTCGAGCTCGTGCCCGGCTGCCTGGCCTCGACACGCTCGTTCTCTAAAACAGCCTGAGCATCTAGAATGGTGTAAGTTGAAGTTGTTGAGTATGCTGCTCGAGAGGTTGGTGCCCTCATCTCAATTCGACACTTTCTTATATTTTCCGGTATCAAGTCTTGATGGGCGAAGCATGCTAGAAGTGAGGATCGGGAATGAGGATGGAGGTCCAACAGCAAAATGGCAGCTGCCTCCAGACCTCGCGTGCGTGGCAAACTCCTTGAGCTCCTGGTTGAGATCTTGCGGTATTGAGCTCAGTCTTCAATTCGCTCTCCGAACCCCCAAGCGACCTCCTCCCCAAGACACGACGTAGAAAGAGAATGGCGCCGCAGCTGCACGTCGTGAAAGAGTACTTTCCGGACGTCCCGGTGATCAAGTTCGAGGGCCCCGGCTCGAAGAACCCGCTCGCATTCCAGGAGTACAACGCGAATGAAATGGTCCTTGGCAAGAGCATGCAGGACTGGTGCCGCTTCGCCGTGTGCTACTGGCACACATTCGGCGGCACGGGCAGCGACCCGTTCGGCCCCGCAACGTTCGTGAACCGCGGCTGGGACCTCGCGCACGTCGAGGACGGCAACCTCGGTCGTCGCGAGCGCTTGCTCGAAGCTGCCAAGTGCAAGGCTGACGCCGCCTTCGAGTTCTTCACCAAACTCGGCGTGCGCTACTACACGTTCCACGACCACGACCTCGTGGACGAAGGCGTGGATCTCGAAGAGTCCCAAAGTCTGCTCGACGAAATCAGCGACTACCTGCTCGCGAAGCAGCGCGAGACGGGTGTCAAGTGCCTTTGGGGGACGTCCAACCTATTCAGCCACCGGCGCTTCATGAATGGCGCGGCCACGAACCCAGATCTCGCGGTGTTCGCACGCGCGGCGGCGCACGTGAAGAAGGCGATGGAGATCACGCACAAGCTCGGCGGCGAGAACTTTGTATTCTGGGGCGGCCGTGAAGGCTACCAAAGCATCCTCAACACCGACATGCGAAAGGAGCTGGACCACATGGCGGCGTTCTTCAAGATGGTGGTAGCCTTCAAGCAGCAGCTCGGCGCGAACTTCCAGCTGCTGGTCGAGCCCAAGCCACGCGAACCCATGAAGCACCAGTACGACTACGACGCGGCGTCGGTCGTGGCATTCCTGCACACGTACGGACTTGAGAAGCACTTCAAGCTCAACATCGAGCCGAACCATACGACGCTCGCGGGCCACGACTACGAGCACGACATCTTCTATGCTGCGGACTACAAGATGCTCGGGTCGGTGGACTGCAACTCTGGGGACCCGCTGCTCGGGTGGGACACGGACCAGTTCCTCATGGACGAGAAGAAGGCACTGCTGGTAATGAAGAAGATCGTGGAGATCGGCGGGCTCGCGCCGGGTGGCCTCAACTTCGACGCCAAGGTGCGCCGCGAGTCGTCCGACCTCGTCGACCTGTTCATCGGTCACGTCGGTGCCATCGACTGTTTCGCGCGCGGGCTGCGCCAGGTGGCCAAGTTGCTGGACGCCGGTGACCTGCCTGCGCTCGTGAAGCGCCGCTACGCGTCGTGGGAGAGCGATCTCGGCGCGCGCATCGAAGCGGGCGAGGCGACTCTGGAGGAGGTCGCGGCGTACGCGCACAACGCGAAGGCCGAGCCAGCGCAGCTCTCGGGCAAGCAGGAGTTGGCGGAGATGCTGCTCTTCCGCAGCATCACCAAGTGAGTGGGTGCGCTGAGGTAGCTTAGGCGAGCAGATCTCGCCGGTTAAGCCTTCTCATGGGAATGGAACGCACCGCGACGTGCTTGTTGCGTTTGTCATCCTGCATCCGTCCCGAGGTCCTTTTCCGCAGGTGCGCGGCGAGCCTTTCAGCTGATTTCTCCCTCTCGTTACTGACGTCGTAAAAGCCCGGCGCGCGGCGGGAGATTTTCAGATCTAGTCGAATTGAATTCCGATTTAAGCGCGAGCGCTTTGGGTGTTTTCCTTTATTCGCGTTATCTCGATCTTTGTGATCCTCCACATACAACAACCCAGAGACTTGCAGGAGATATGAGCGCGGTGGATCTGCAGGCGCTCGAGAAGGACGCGCACGTGCTGCGCGCAGCGGTCGACGGCGCGCGGCTGCAGGAGGCGGCGCCTCTGCTCGCGCGGCTCAAGGCGCGTCACCTCCCGCGCGCCTGCGCTCCCTCCTGAACGCCTCTAACCTCCCTTCGAACTCGCGTCTTCCCTCCCTGCAGATCGCACTCACGACGCTGCCGTCCCTGCCGCCGTGCAGCGCGGACGCCAGCGCCACTGCGCAGCAGGAGCGCACGCTCGCCCGTACGTGCTGCTCGTGGAGGCGCCCTTGTGTTGCCAGTTAGCATGGAAGCATTGAGCGAGCGGAGTACCATCGAGCAGGCCACGTGCTGGAGAGCGCGACGCTGCTGAGCGTGCTGAGCGAGGACATGGCGGCATTCGAGCGCAACGTGACGCAGCTCAAGACGTACTACGGCGCGCTGGCGGCGCAGCTGCCGCCGTCGCCGCTGCACTACCCGATCCTGGGCACGCGGCTGCTGCAGCTGCTGGTCGAGAACCGCATGGCCGAGTTCCACAACGAGGTGCGCTTTTGGCTACGATGAGATGCCGAATGCTCCGAACGCTAATCGCCCTTCCCCAAAAGCTCGAGCTCATTCCAGAGCAGGCACGCGAGGACCCGAACCTCGCGTTCGGCATCAAGCTGGAGCAGTACCTGATGGAGGGCAGTTACAATAAGGTGCTCGAGGCGCGCGAGCACGTGCCAAACCCGCACTTCCGCTTCTTCCTCTCGCACCTGCTGCAGACCGTGCGCGAGAACATCGCCGACTGCGCCGAGATCGCCTACCAGTGCCTCGCGCTCGCGGACGCGCAGAAGATGCTTATCCTCGACTCGCCCGCGGCCCTGAGCGCGTACATCCAGGAGCGCAAGCCCGAGTGGGTCGTGCGCGACGACCACATCTGGTTCAAGGCACCGGAGAAGAGCCTCGGCGCCGCCGACATCCCGTCGCTCAAGCTCGTAGGCGAGACGCTGGCGTACGCGACCGAGCTCGACCGCATCGTGTAAGGCGGAGCGGAGCAGCCAATCGCCGTTCATGAAGCTGGTACTGCCAACCCACACGATGGTGATGAGAGAAAAAGAGCATGGGAGGCGGACGAGCGTTCAGACAAACGCGTACACTCACTCGCTCTCTCTTGTGCTCCGATCTTCATTCATCACTCTCTTAAGCCGTCCGTCATGTGCGCGCCTTCTTCTTCTTCATGCCCTGGATGTTGAGGTTGGCGCTCGACAGCGGGCCCTTGGCGCGGCTTGTCTTCTCGAGCCAGATGACCACAGGCTCCGGCAGGTTCGACCGGCACTCCCAGATCGGGTTCTCCTCGCCCACCCAGTGGATGAGATAGATCGTCTCGCTGGCGCCCGTCGTGACGTTTTTGACGATCTTGCGCTGGTGGAACGTCTGGATCTGGAAGCGGTTCCGCTGCTTGTTGAGCTCGCGCGCGCGGAAGAGCTCGATGAGGCGTTTGGGAATGTTGATCTCGGGCTCCCACGTGAGCTCGTCGTAGCCGTCCCACTTGACCAGGTACAAATCCATCTCCTTGGTCGTGCTGCGCGGATTGCTCTTGGTCGACAGCGTGCGACCGATCTTCACCTCGAGGATCGACTCGACCACGTACACGTCCTCCTCATTCAGGTCGAACAGGTCTTCTTCGTCGTCGGTGGACGAGTCCGCTCCGTTCTCATCCTCCTCTTCTTCGTCCTCTTCTTCACCCTCTTCGTGCTGGGCGGCAGCTTTCCGCTTCGCCTTGGCCTGTGCATTGGGTTTGGCTGGCAGTTCTTCCTCTTCTTCTACTTCCTCCTCTTCTTCCTCCTCCTCCTCCTCTTCTTCTTCTCCCTCTTCTTCTTCATCGCTATCTTCTAGAATAATTGCACTCTGCGCCGACGAACCGGTCGGGTTCGTTGTCGGTACGCTAACTCTACCGTTGCTGAACGACAGGTAGGTTGACTCTGTGACGGCCTCGTGCTGCTCGTCTTTTCGAATCCTCGCCGACACGCGCGCCAGCTGCTCCTTCGCGCTCAGCTCCGCCTTCGGGCTGCTGGTTTTCAGGTACCGCTTAGTACCGCCAGTGATATCGCGGGTCCGCGCTTTCGGAGACTCCGGGGCGTCCAGCTTGATGGTGACCTCCGCTTCGTCTGAGCCCGAGTCCGAGTACCCATCCGCGTACTCGGGCTCTTCTTCATCGTCCTCGCGGTCGTCGTCGTCGTCGTCGTTTGCGTGGCTGAACGCCGCCGCGCGCTTGCGCTTTTGGCTCAATCGCCATCTCTCCGCGCGCTTCGCGAGCTTCTCCTTGTACAGGCGGTCGTCGAGCGTCTCGAGTGCGCTGCTGCTTTTCTTGTTCTTCGGCGACGGCAGCGGCTGCTGTTGGGAGCGGTGGTGGCTGCCGGTAAACAGCTTCCGGCGCTTGAGGTCTTTGAGCAGCGCGTTGAGGGCGTCCGACATGGGCGCGTTCTGACCCTGATCGGCGTTGAGCCACTTTATTATCGCCGCGTACTTGTTCGACTCAGCCTTGAGGTCCTGAAGACACGGTAGTTCGCGCAGTTTCACGAGAGCTGGCTTCTCGAGCGCTGGCTTCTCGGGCGCCGGCTTCTCGAGCGCCGGCTTCTCGAGCGCCGCCTCCGCTGCCGCCGCCTGCTGCTTGAGTCTGGTGGCGCGCTTCTTCTCCTTCGCCTTGGCCTTCTCGGCCTGTTCCCTGGCCTTTTTCTCGCGCTGCTTTTCCGCCGCGCGCTTCGCCTTGACCTCGCGCCGCTGCTGCTTGGCCGCCAGCGCCGCTCGCCGCTCGGCGACACACGCTCGCAGGCGGCGCCAGGCGACTGGTAGCGTGCGCTCCGTGTGGCGCAGGCGCACACTCTCCGGAAGCGGCGGCGCCGACGGAGGCAGCGACGCCAGCAGGTGGTCCATCGCGATGCCGAGCGTCGCGAACATCTCGGCGCGCCGATGGCGCATGTCGCCCATAGCTGCCTCCAGGCAGCAGCAACAGCTCGATGTCTGGGGCGTGTTTGGCGTTTTGAGTTGCTATCTCAAAACAGACGGGATACAAACACCAAGTGAGTTTGATATTCGATCGCGTTTTTCAATGATAAAAACCTGCTGTAAAACGATACCAATTCCTCGAGCACCAAAGTCTTCTGGGCAGCTGAGACTGTCGGCTCGAGATGAGACGCTTGGAAGTGAGATCGTTGCTTGTGCTGGGATCGAAACACCGAGAGGCAAAGACTCCGAAGCAGCAGCAGCAACAGAAGAGGATAGGAACGAACATGTGCACAGAACGACGCTTACATTTCACGAACGCGACACAATGGACGCATGTTGGCCGAGGTACACTACCCACGCATGCACGCAGCAGAACCTACCTACGCCTTGCCCGTGTGGATGTTGCAGATGAGACCTTCGTCATTGAAGAGGAACGTCGACTTGACCGAGATGGGGATGAAGAAGATCTTGACGACGCCCCGCACGATCACATGCTGCTCATCGTCGTCCTCGACCGCCGGCGACTCCCACGTGCCCTCGATCTTGGTCTTCTCGAGGTACTCGGCGAACTCCTTCTTCCCCTTGTACGTTCCGTCACGCTGGCTGTAGAACTGGATGTCGTCGCTCACGAGCTCGAGCGTCGCCGGGATGTCCTTCACGAGCCGCAGCGACACGTACTTCTTCACGGTCTCCACGTGCTCGTTCGTGGCCTTAGTTGCGACGCCCATGCTTTTCTTGTCTTGTTCGGAGATTGGCGCAGAGGAACGGACTTGGTGCTCTCAACGCAGCGGATTCGCGAATGGCGTTTGCAGGTCGGTTGCCCGCGCGCTCGTGAACCGCTCGTCTTGGCTCTGCAAGTTGCTTCCCGATGCTCAATCTGCTCCCGCGTGAAGCTGCTAAGGCGGCCCACCACCTTGACCTGATTGGTGCAGTTTTGACTTGCACCCAGTATGCCACCTGCCATGTGACTTGGCGTTTGTATGTGAGCGGTGATGTGACCTTGAACTTGAAGAATTAATCCCTCGGTGTATTCCAATCGCACACACGAAGGCCTCACGTGACGCTCCGACATGACGTCGCGCTTCGGTGCTCGCTTGCTTACTCGCTCGGTCTTTGTCTGCAAGCACTACTCAGAACCCTGTGCGTGGATCACGAGATGTGGCTGTGAGGGTTTCGATCTGTAGCATTCTCTTGTGTCGCCGCAGATTTGGAAGTTATGCGTCTCGCCATGAGGGCATTGTCTGAGGTGGATGCCAGGAAGCTAAACGTGTCGACTCCCCACAGCCTGACGCTAACCAACATCGCCACGTGACTTGGATTCCGATGTATCACGAGCCTTGTGAAGTCGTCGAAGCCTCCAAATCCGTGTGATCATGCTTTCTGCGTGGCATCGCTCGGAGTCCTCCAGTCGTAGACACAAGGAACACGAGTGCCTAGTGCTTGGTGTCTCGTGATGTCATCATTGAGCCAACGGCAATTCTTATAATCGAACCCAGTGGATCCGATGGTTCGCCTCTTTGATGTCTATCCCGCACAAAAGAGAAGCAACGCCAACAGCACACAGGACTCCTTCATACATGCAAAAGCACCAACTGCAGGGGCTCGTTTGCTGCATCAGCGCGAGGACAAGCAGCGATCAAGTCGAGTTGAGGTGCTGATCGCTTGGTCGCTGGTGAGTTAGTGCAGCCTGTCATGCGCAAAGCTGATGGCGTTTGAGCTGATACCAGCTGGACCTCAATCTGCCTTACCGACATGGCTACACAGCATCTTCGATTTGCGGGAATCTCGCGAGGCAGAGAGCGCGTGGTCGAGAGCACATCGTTGCTCGCTCGATGGAAGAGGTGGTTCGGTCCCAGCAGAGAGCACACGTGGTGATCACTCGGCGATTCTCCTCCATCCGCGCAAGTCGACGAGAGTCTTCTAGATGACAATGGATCTCCGCGAGAAACTCGTGCCGACCAGTTCGGAGCCGCCGCCGCCGCCTCCGTCGCCAGCACCGACCAACGACTTCAACTACCTCCGGTGCGTTTTCATGTGTGTCTGTGTGTGCTGGTGGTGCAGTAGATGCTGTTTTGGTTATGAGCACCGTGAATGGGTTGACGATCCGAGAGGAACTAAACCACACGACATGCTCATTCTCTGACTTGTAGATCGTTCAATTACATGACGGAGCGGCGCCTATTGCGCAAGCTCAAGGGGACGTACCAAAAGGTGACTCACTGCTCGCACGAGATCGCATGTTGTCGTGGTATGCTCTGCTGACGCTGTCTCACTCGGTCGAACGTTTCGTAGTACTCGGTCGTCATGAGCTGGATGTCGACGATCGTGTGGGTCTACGTGCTCTTCGTGCTCATCGTGACGAGCGTCGTCGGTGCCGAAAAAACCGAACTCTCGGTCAACAGCGTCGCAGTCATCGCGTGTATGTTCTACATCGCTCTCTACGTTGCTCAACGGGTACGGTGTGTACGCTTCTAATCTCTGGGGCAACGAGAGCTATCTCCCGGTGTTTCTTCGCGCACTAACAAACTCACTCACTCTCGTGCAGCTTGCAGGAAGACTGCTGCTCATCATGATCTACTGCGCAGTCTTCGCACACGCCACGTTCTACGCAGTCGCCGATGACTTCGGGCTCTTCGCGATTGCCTCGGACAAGGACGACGCCGAGAAAATCGCGAAGCTCAAGAAGCACAAAACGAGCCGAACGATCGTGCTCATCGTGCTTTTCCTCGTCGAGATCGCAATCCTCGCTGGCTACATCACCATGTACAAGCTGTATCCGCTCGCAGTGCGCCGCGGATGGCTCGACTCGGAGTGGTGGTTCGGCATCCAGCGCGGGAAGCGCAGCAACACACTCACGTACATGTCACTCGTTCGACGGCTCAATAGCAAGCGCTCGCGAGTCGAGTACATTGGCGGACTCGACCACGAAAACCGTCCGCATGGCTTTGGACTCTGGAAGGACAGCGCGTACCACGGCGAAAATTTGAGCGGACTTTGGGAGCACGGCATCCCCATCGGCCCATTTACGAGTCGCGAACAAGGCAGCGGATACACGACCGAGAAGCTCCGCATCGCGTACGCGTCGATCCGCGGTGAGAAACGCACGGACACCGCCGACGTGTTCCCGTCCTTCAAGCCTCTCACGTGGGGTGTCGCGAATGTCGAGTGTTCGGTGGCTGGTGGCTTTTTCAGCTTCCTGCCATCAGTCGAGCACTTCTTCGACGATTCGAATCCGAACGCGAACGGTGGCGAGCTGCTGCATTATCGCCGGCGACCACAGAACGCAGAAGAGTGCATCGCGACGCTGCGCACACCGCTGGACTACGTCGCTTATCACGATGTGGACGGGCAACAGCACGAGAGTGTGTCATGCCACCAGCGTACAAAACACAAGCACTTTAAGGAGAGCTTCGCGCCAGTGACCGTGACGAACCAGCACTCTCTGAGTCTGGAGAACAAGGAAGCGCTCGTGTACATCCACGGCATCTACACGCCGCTTGACAGCGCGCTGAGCAGCATCGCGCAGATCATGGCGCTCGGCGATTTCCCGTCGTACATCCACCCGTTCGTGTTCGCGTGGCCGAGCGGGTCGATGCCGCTCTACTTCTTCCAGTCACTGCAAGCCGCTGGAGACACCAAGAGCGCCACGGGTCTGCGGGACTTCTTCGCGAGCATCGTCGCTGCTGGGTATTCGAAGGTGAACATTGTCACCCACAGTATGGGGACACGGTGCTTGTTCAACTGTTTCGAGGGCGGGTATCTGCGCGACCTGTTCCAGGTGAGGAAGAGAAAGTCGCGCCCACAGGTATTGGCACAAACGATCGATGCATTGAGACTGACTAGACGATGCGCTTCCCTGCTAGACGACTGCGGACTCGGCGAACGGGACGTTCAAGTCGGCGGAGATCGTGAGCTTCACGTTCTGCAGCCCCGAGTACCCACTCCCAAAGTTCGTCGCGGCGGGCGGCATGTTCGACATCATCCGCCAGTACTGCAACCTCATCACGCTGTACGGCGACTCGCAGGTGTGTTCGTGTCGCTGACGAACGGAATCTTTTTCAGTAGTCGATGAAATCTGATCTTCTATTCTGCACATCCAGGACCAAGCACTCTGGGGCTCCGAGTTCGCGCTCTCGGACAACCTGCTGCGTGGCACGGTGCCGTCGCTCGGGCGCAGTATCGGTCGGCACGTGCGCGACCCGTCGTTCCCGGTGCCGTGCGAGTGCGTGTACGCGTCAGCGGGGCGCTTCGACACGTCGGCGGACGCCGGGAAGGACCTGAGCTACGCCAAGGTGAATCAGCTGGCGCGCATGCCGAGTGTCGTGAGCTTTGCGCTCTCCGGGTCCACGGTCTCCTCATCGTCCGCAAACAACATCAGCGCGCAGCTGCCGCCGCCCCAGTCGCAGGAGCTGCAGGAGCCGCAGGAAGAGCCGCCGGTGTCCGGCGTGCAGCTGCTCTCATCCGCCGGCAACGTGTCGTCCGCATCGCCGGCGCCGACGACGCACTCGTCGTACGGATCAGTGCCACTGAGCTACACGCTCAACATGAACAGCATCTGCGTGCAGAGCACCGGATCGGACGTGGACGGCCCTGCGCGCGTGAAGGTGTATCTGGACATGGACGTGATCGACACGTCGTTCGTGGACGTGAACACGGGCATGCGCCACTCGTACTACCGGCTCAACTCGAACATCGTCGACGATATCCGCGAGATCGTGCTGCACAAGCGCCGCGCGCGCGCGCGTCCCGGGCTCATGAAGCAGAAGGGCAATGTGTTCATCTTCCTCGCAGCACCGTCGAATATCGGCTAAGTGCGCGGGGACGTGTCGAATCGCAGCCGAATAGTGAATAGCAAATGCTAGCGAGCATGTCGAACGCAAGTCGATTAGGTTTCTATGGACTATCGTATTTAAGTGAACCGTGCTCCTTTATCACAGTGCTGCCAAAGTGCTTCAAAGAGTCAAGATGGCCAGTGCGACCACCGAGGACGCACAGCGGCTACGCCCGCTCGAACTCTTCGCCGTGGACCTGGACGACAGCAGCGACGATGACGGCGCATCGTCCTCCGCGCCGACGGTCGGCAGCTCCAGCGCCAGCATCAGCAGTTTCACGGCTGACGGCGAGCGGACGGGCAAGCACCTGCATAGACATCCGCAGCACCCGCCGGAAGACGAAGAGGAGCAGCATCACCTCACATCGTGCGTCTCTGGATGTTGTCGACGCCGTCCACTTCACGCGTGTCTCGTCTCATTTCGCGTGGCAAAGCATGCAACAGGGACGCGCGCACGTTCGCCAACACGGTGATCGCGTTCCTAGGCTCGGGCGTCCTCGGGCTGCCGTTCGCGTTCCGCCAGAGCGGCATCCTGGTGCGTCCAGCATTCATTCATCTTGTCCACCGATGCGACATCTCTCACACCGCTAGCACCTGCAGCTCGGCCTCGCGACGCTCGCGGTCGTCGCGGCTATCAGCACGTACGCCATGCTACTGGTCGTGCAGTGCAAGTACAAGCTGCGCGAGCGCGGCCGCCACGTGACGACGTACGGGGAGATCGGGCACATCGCGTTGGGCCGCGCCGGCAAGCTGCTCGTCGACAGTGCGCTAGTCATTTCACAGTCGGGCTTCTGTGTCGCCTGTGCGTGCGCTGAGCTATCGTTCGGTCTTTTCGTTCTCTCTCCCTTTCGGTTCGTAGGTAGCTAACTAGCTCAGTGACGCCGTCGCTACTTCAGATCTCATCTTCATCGCGACGAACGCGCACAAATTCCTCGACGTCCCGCGCGAGCTCGTCGTGGCCGCGTGTTTCCCACCGCTCGCCGCGTTCTCGCTACTCAAGCACATGCGCGAGCTCGCGTACGTCGCGCTGCTGGCGGACGTCATGAACTTCCTCGGACTCGCGGTCGTGCTCTCGAAGGATCTGGTGTACATGGACGTGAACACCGACGAGCTCGACGTCGTCGGCGCGCTTGCGAGCGTCCCGTTCTTCTTCGGCGTTGCGAGCTACTGCTTCGAGGGAGTCGGCATGGTGCTCCCGCTTGAGAACTCGATGCAGCACAAGCACAACTTTACGCCGATTCTCGTCTCGACGGTCGTGATCGTCACAGCGATCTACGCGACCTTCGGTATCTGCGGCTACCTCGCGTTTGGCAACGCCACGCAGGATGTCATCACGCTCAACATCGAGGGCAGCGATGGCCTCGCGGCGCTCGTCAAGCTCTTTCTGTGTGTCGGACTCTTCTTCACGTACCCGGTGATGCTCTTCCCAGTCTTCGAGGTGCTCAAGCCGCTCGTCCGTGTTAACACGGAGCTCAAGCCGGGAGCAGCGGGGAGTCTGGACGGCGACGCGGGCGATCACGTGGACGAAAAAAAGTCGGCGCTGATGCGCGCGGGCGTCGTGCTCCTAACTGCGCTCATCGCTGCAGGAGTGCCGAGTAAGTGTGCTGCTGGCTAATACTCTGCGAGTGATCGCGAGCTCATGCTTTTGATGCACACATGTAGGCTTTGGCAGGTTCATTGCGTTCATCGGCTCGACATGTTGCGCGCTGCTCGGGTTTGTGCTACCGACACTGTTCTACCTGCGCATCTTCGAGACGGAGTCGCCAGTGGACGAGCGGGTGCCGTGGCCGAAGAAGCTGCTGCTGTACGCGATAATGCTGGTCGGCGCTGTGGTGTTCGTCGCGGGCGTCTACGAAGGCGTCGCGAGCGCGCTCTGAGACATCTCATGAGCACAACTTTGTACAGTACCACAGACGTCGATGCATGGATGGAGGAGCGGAATCGATTCATTGTATTGATTCGACCCTCACACATTCATCGTATACCTCGAGAAGAATCTCGTGGCGCGTGCGAGCGCAAGCAGCGAGAGTTTGCTTCACGTTGCATCTCAAGGTGCCGTGCACCTCTGGACGGATCTTTCGTCCAATCGGAGTATTGGACTCATGACGTCGTCACATCAGCTCTGTTGTTCACGCTTGCTGGTGTTGGATAATGACATCACTTACAACACCGGAACAACTGTCTTGGGAGCCATTCGATCCAATCGATGCAGCAGCGTCATATGAGGTCCACTCATTTGGTTTCTCTCATGACGAGGCTCAAGAGATCCCAAGGTGGCGACACTGGCGGAGATCGTGCCGACGCGCAAGCTTGAGCAGCATTTGAAGTGCAGTTGAGCAGGCTGCTCACTTGCTGTAGAGTCCATGATGTAGACATCGAGGAGGCCAGCATTACCAAATGCGAGCGCTGACAGTCGCCGATCACCGCCAACTTCAAGATCCACTGACTCAAGCGCTCCGCTCGCGTCCAATCGATGAGATACGAAGCATCGCGAGGGGTGTATGTACTGAAATTGGCTAACTTGCCTCGTCCAATACTTTGGATGGGATCACATTTCCCGGGTGTTTCAATGTACAAATGGCCACTTGGCTACTTCGGATGGCGACCGAGCGTCGAGTGGCGAACGTTCGACAGATTGACTACCGACAGGATGCAAGACACTGCCTAAGGCTTCTTGCATCGTTTGGTCATTCCACAAGACTCCGTGAACCAACGAAGCGCGAATCTCTTCAGACCCGCCCGATAGTCCTCCTGGCACTGAGAAACGATGGCTGGCGCCTTCCTCGCTATCATCAACGCGCTCGCGTCGGCTTCGTCGATGGTCACGAACCTCAGTCCGGCGCCGTCAATCTACCGGATCTACCAGAACAAGTCGTGCGGCGAAGTGCAAGTGCTGCCACTACTCACACTCTGGGGAGCCTGTCATCTCTGGTGCGTCACTGTGATCTGAGATTGCCGCATGAATCAGTACTACGCATCGCCGACCGTGTGGCTCCTAACTCGCTGCATCGGTGCAACGTTTACATCAGGATGATGTATGGTTACCTTTCCGGTAGCATCTTTCCAGTCTTCGCGACGTTCCTAGCCGGCAGCATCCTTGCGGTCTCATACCTCAGCGTGTTCTTCCACTACACGCTCGAGAAACGACGCGTGTTCATGAAGATAGCACTCGTCGTGAGTTGGAACGCGCTCACGCTACTCTTCTCGTTCTCCGGTAGCCAGTACCTCGGCATCACGAGCATGTCCAAGAGCAAGACTGGAGACTGGGTCGGCTACATCGCGGCCGCCACCTCACTGCTCCTCTACGCTTCGCCGTTTGCTACACTTGCGCGCGCATTCCGGACCAAGTCGGTCGCGACAATCCCGATCGCGCTCGTACTCGCCGGCTCGACCAACAGCTTCTTCTGGTCTGTCTACGGGTTCATGAAGTCGGACATGATCGTGGCCATCCCAAATGCAGTCTGCGTCTTCTTCGGCTGCATCCAGACGACTGTCTACTGCCTCATCCTTCTTCACAACAACCGTAACCCGATTCCAGCGCAGCAGCTCTCAATCGACAAAAAGGGTGACACAAGCACGACTTCTACAACTGATATTGAACACGCAAGCGTCGTGATTGCAGTCACAGACGACAGCAGCACTCTGAGCATCGGGACCCCGTCAGAGACCGCATTCCACGCTCTAGCGACGCCAAGATTGCAAACAAACTAAGAGCTTGTACCCACCAAAACAAGCGCTAATGAATAGTGAAGAGCTATCATTGTTGGGATTACATTCGGGACAACTGCTAGAACCCTAACAGCTGCCTGACACAGTGGTCGACGGCTCTCCCAAACATCGGGACAAAACCCCGATGGAGGACTGCGCTCACTCGCATCGATCTACCTCGCCTAGAATACCTTCTCGGTCTTATGGCGAAGATCAAGCGCAGATCGACCTCGCCTAGAAAGCCGTACGCACGATCGCTGATAAACGGCGCGGGACTTCCTCGGAGACGGCTGATCTCGAGACTCCCGGTGTCTTCGCACGCGCACGGATGCAGGCTACGC
>JAASFW010000545.1:0-16123 GCA_023334005.1 Globisporangium orthogonon
TGCAAGCGAGTCTCTCGTCCTCTCCAGAGTCCATCGCTGCGAGCTCAGACACTCTGCTGAGCGGCTCGTGCGTGGCATCTCGAGATCGGAGCGGAGTTGAACGAGCAAGCCGCATCTCTTGTTTCTCGTCCGAGATTGATCCTCTTTTCCATTTACGTTGTCTACTCTCACCGCCCGGAGCTCAGGCAGACGCCAGCTCAAGCGGAGGCTCGTGGCGCCAATGGCCCAGCAGCAGTAGCGCTGCGAACGCGCACGGCAGGCATCCGAGACAGTCTCGGGAAGATGTGCGAGGGGTTCGTACCGTTTCCATCTGGGATAAAGTATGGGAACCATTTCTGCTCTTTACGCGAGCCAAAGTCACTGGGAAGAACGAGAAGATATGTCGTGGTGCACGATCGAGTCGGATCCGGGTAAGCGGAGCTGCTGCTGGGCGACGTCGCCCCTCCCCCTCTCCCCGCCCTTGCTCGCGCCTCACCGCACGTCACCCCTCCCTCCCTCCTGCAGGCGTCTTCACGTCGCTCATCGAGGACATCGGCGTGCGCGGCGTGCAGGTCGAGGAAGTGTACTCGCTCGAGCCGGCGCAGTTCGCGGACCTCGCGCCGGTGCTCGGGCTCGTGTTCCTCTTCAAGTACGAGGCGGACCACGCACCGACTGAGATCAGCAGCAGCAGTGGCGACCCGCCGGCGTCAACAGCCGCCGACGCCGACGACGACAGCGACGTGTTCTTCGCGCGGCAGGTGATCAGCAACGCGTGCGCGACGCAGGCGATCCTCTCGATCCTGCTCAACCGCCCGGACGTGGCGCTCGGCGCGACGCTCGGCGAATTCAAGGCGTTCGCGGGCGACTTCCCGCCGGAGCTCAAGGGCCTCGCGATCTCCAACAGTGACACGATCCGCGTCACGCACAACTCGTTCGCGCGCCCCGAGCCCTTCGTGGTCGAGGAGCGCAAGGCGACCGCGGACGACGACGTCTACCACTTCATCGCCTACGTGCCCGTGAACGGCCGTGTGTACGAGCTCGACGGGCTGCGCGACGCGCCCGTGCGCCTCGGCGCCGTGCCACGCGCGGACGACCCGGAGTCCTGGCTCGAGGTCGCGTGCCCCGTCATCCAGCGCCGGATCGACCGGTACGCGGCGTCCGAGATCCGCTTCAACCTGCTCGCGCTCGTGCGCAACCGGATAGACGCGTTTTCGGAGCGCCTCGCTCAGCTCAATGAGCTCGAGGAGCAGCAGTCGCCCGAGGTGGCGCAGCTGCGCGACGCCATCGCCGCCGAGCGCGAGAAGCGGCGCACCTGGGCGCTCGAGAACGCGCGCCGCAAGCACAACTACATCCCGTTCATCGTGCAGCTGCTCAAGACGCTCGCCGAGAAGCAGCAGCTCGCGCCGCTCGTCAAGCAGCAGCTCGAGCAGCAGAGCAACGACAGCAATGCGGCGCCGACGCAGTAGGCGCTGCCAGCGTGCGTGCGTACGTGCGTGCGTATGTGCGTGCGTGCTCCATTCATACACGCGCAGCAGGTTAAGGAATGAAAGAGGAAGAGCGCGGCGTCGGACGGATGGCTGATCTTCTGATTCTGATTCGTGAGCCTTTGGCTTCGGTGACGGAAGGGTTGGGCGCCCATCACTCACCGCCCAGACGTGCTCTTGGGTCTACGAGTGCACGGCTGGCGAGGCGGCTCCGTCGCGCGCCTTAGCACGCGCCGCCGCGCAGCTGGAGCACCATGTGGATCGTGCCGCCCGCAGCCACGTTGTAGTCCTGGAGCGTCTTGTCGTCCGCCCTGCCCAGAGAGTCCACGAAGCGCTGTGAGAGCTCGGCCTACCGACGACCGCAGGCAGGACGCGAAGCGAGCGACCGGCAGTCACGCACAGCTGCTTCCCACTGTAGATCAACCTGCAGCCGCGCACAAGAGCGAGTCAATTGCTGGCGCGCTCGTCCTCCCTCCTTCCTCTCCAGCACGTCACACAAACCGCACCGAATCTGGTCCACCTGGATGCCCTCCTTCTCCTGCAGCGCTTGCTTCACGTGCAGGATCTGCGCGCGCAGTCAGCCTCGCGCTCTTCCTCGCGCCGTACGCTCTCGGATCATCAACCCAAGTTGCTGGCGTCACGCACCGTGTTGTCCGGCTCGAAGTTGAACGTTTGCTGGGGGAAACCGATGGACGCAGAGTGCGCAGCGTATACAGAGAGAGAGAGTTCCGTGCGCAGTCAGCTTCACGGCCGAGAGCGAGCGAGCGAGAGAGAAAGAGACGCGCGCTGCTCCCGGGGCCGCCTCCAAGCACCTTTCGGCCAGTGAGCGTCTGCATACAAAGACCAAGTCATCCGGCGCGTCAGTTCGCCCGAGCGCCAGCAGCTGCGCAGAGCCTCCCGCCGCTCGCCCTCCTACGGCCACGGCACCTTGATCTGGATCTGCATGGCGGCGGCTACCTCAGCTGCTCAGCTTGTGCTCGGGTGGGTAAATTGCGATGTGCGAGAGAATGCAGGAGCCTGCGGCGGGCACACTAGGCGCCCGCTAAAGTCCGAATGGTTTCTGCGCCGCACCCGGCGTTTTGTCACTATCGCGCTTCCAGCTTGGCCCACTAGCGAAAACGCACTCGCAGCGCGACCGAACCAGCCGCCGCCATGTTCTCGCTCTTCATGGGGCTCTGGCAGTTCCTCTTCGCCAAGGCGGAGCTGCACCTGCTCATCGTGGGGCTCGACGACGCGGGCAAGACGGTAGGTACGTTGCTGCCTGCGCTCCCGCTCTCGCTCGCTCGCTACGCGCGCTCCGGCCCACGGGCGAACTGAACGACCTCCCGCCGCCGCAGACGCTGCTTGAGCAGCTCAAGGGCATGTTCGGCAAGAAGCCCGGCATCCCGCTCGACAAGATCCCGCCCACCGTCGGACTCAACAGTGCGTGCATGCATGCATGCGTGCGCCGCCTGCTGCGGGACTGCCGTACTAGCTGCTCACGCAATCTCGCGCATGAACGCACATGCTGGCAGTCGCGCGCGTCGACCTGAAGCGCTCGCGCGTGATCTTCTGGGACTTGGGCGGCCAGGTGCGCTGCAAACTACGCGCACGTGTATACGCGCCAGTCCTTTCGTGCCGACTCAGCCTGGCGCATTCGTGCATACGAGCAGGAGCGCCTGCGCGTGATCTGGAACAAGTACTACAGCGAGAGCCACGGCGTCGTGTTCGTCATCGACTCGGCGAACGCCGCGCGCTTCCAGGAGGCCAAGGAGACGCTACGTACGTATGCGCATGAGCAGAGTCGTATACTGAAGCGAATACTGACGCTGGACGTCGACAGACACAATGCTGTCGCACGCGGAGCTGCGCGGCGTACCGCTGCTGGTGCTGGCGAACAAGATGGACCTCGAGGTGCGCTCGAGCTTTGGTCTGCCACAGGAGCCGGAGTGAGAGTGTGACGTACGACGTTTTGCTGCAGGACGCGCGCAGCGCGAACGCGATCGCGCAGGTGCTGGACATCGAGGCGTACGAGGGCGCCGTGGCCGCGCACTCGATCTGCGCGCTCACGCAGGAAGGCATCGAGGGCGCCGTGAGCTGGCTTATCGACGCGGTCAAGGCGAGCGACCGGTACTACGCCAAGACTTCCGGTGGCTCGTAAGCGAACTGCTGGAGAGCACATGCGTCGGCTGAGAGAGTAGAGAGGACTGGTAGGTAGGTAGGATAGACGGAACGAGCGAGTGGCCTTGGGAACAAACGCAGCGAACGAGCGAGAGCGGCACCGCGAGTGGTGGATCTATTGACTGCGACGGGGAGAGCAGCGCGCCGCCCTCTCGCGCCCTCCTTCCCTGCCAAAGGATGCTGCACTTCTCTCTCTCTCTCTCTCTCCCCCTATCTCACATGAGAGACGGATGCGTTGGCGGAGCTGCCTACTTAGAGGTTGCGGGTCCGCGCGAGGTTGCTGACCTCGACGAGCGAGTGGCCGGTCTTGAGCGCGACCTCCTCGGCGGTCTCGTGCTTGGCGAGCGCGTCGAACGTGGCCTTGATGACCGTGTAGGGGTTGCGCTGGCCGTGGGTCTTGGACACGACGTCCGTGATGCCGAAGCAGTCGAGCACGCACGCGACCGTGTCGCTGACCGTGAGGCCCTTGCCCTGCGGCGCCGGGCGCAGGAAGAGCGTCGAGCTGTTCCACTTGCCGCGCACCTCGTGGTAGAGCGTGCGGTTGTCGAAGCGGTCGACGAACGTGAAGTTCTTCATGGCGAGCTTGGTGCCACGGAGGATGGCGTCCGGCGGCGACGCGCCCTTGCCGACCGCGTAGCCAGCGCAGCCCTGGCGGTTGCCCACAACGACCATGGCGCGGAAGCGCAGGATGTTGCCCTGCGTCGTGACCTTCTGCACCTTGTCGACGTGCACGATCTGGCGCAGCAGCCCGAGGCGCCCGAGGTTGAGCGGCTCGGCGTCCTCCTCGGCGTCGAACTGCATGTCCTTCTCCTCCTCGTTCATCTCGCGGATGTCGCGCAGCACGCCCGTGTCGGGCGTGAGGTACCCGCTGCGCGAGTTCACGTCGTCGAGCGAGATCTCCTCCTTCTTGAACTCGTCGAGAAGGCGGCGCCGCACCTTCCCGCGGTTCTCCGGCGCCACGGCCATGAAACGGCTCTTGCGCGCCGCCGCGGGCATCGTCTGCCGCCGCGGCATCACGTCGCGACGGTTCTTCGAGATGATCGGGTCCTCCGGGTCTTCGTCGTCGCCGTCGTCCATGTCGCCGCCGCTGTTGGCGCTCGAGCGCTCGCCGCTGCTGCTGCCTCCGGCGGTGAAGTGCGCCGCTGGCAGCTGCAGCGACGTGCCGAGGCGGCGGGCGCCGCCCGTCGAGCGCACGGCGAAGCGCTGCAGCATCTTCTCGTGCGTGGTGCGAAGCGTCTGGTGCTGGGGAAGGGTGGCGGTGGAATGAGTGGCGCGGCTTGGGAGCTCTTCTGTCGAGGGAGGTTGCGGCCGAGAGGGTCCATAACGGCAGGCAGCTCACCTGAGCTGGGCTATTTCGCGTGGTACACATAGCTGATGTGACACACACACCCATTTTGAAAGCTGGTAAGATCCCTGGGTTATCTCACCAGCCTAGTTTGCGGTCTGGTTCGGCGAAACCAGTCATTCTCCTCCAAAGTAGCCCCGAGGCGGTAGAAGCACGAGCGCGAGATGACCAAGGTCGAGGCGGAGCAGCAGCTCAAGGCGGCGGCGACCGCCGCCACCGACGACGCGGAAATGGCCGACGACGACGACAACGACGAAGAAGAGGAAGTGGCGGCCGCCGGCGCGGGCGACGCCGGCGCCAAGGCCAAGAAGAAGAAGAAGAAGAGCAAGAAGAAGAAGAGCAAGAGCGCCGCTGGTGCCACCGGCGGCGACAGCGACCTGCTCAACGTGCTCAAGAGCCCGGCTTTCGGCGCTGGCAGCAAGCCGCCGCCGTTCCGCGGCGTCACGGGCTTCACCGACAGCTTCACGAAGATCGGGCAGACGGAGCCGGCGTCCGTGCCCGTTGCGCAGCTCTACCCGGGCGGCAAGTTCCCGGTCGGCGAGATCATGGAGCACCCGGGTGACTTCAACACGTACCGCACGACGAGCGAGGAGAAGCGCGCGCTCGACCGCGCGGGCGAGGAGCTGTACGAGAAAGTGCGCTTCGCCTCGGAGGTGCACCGGCACGTGCGCAAGTTCGCGCAGGGACTCATCAAGCCCGGCGTGAAGCTCATCGACCTGTGCACGCAGCTGGAGAACAAGAACCGCGAGCTCGTCGAGGAGGCCGGTTTTGCGGTGCGTGCGTCTTCTTGCGCCTTGTCGTCGCAGTCCACAGTTCGCTTTGCTCGTTCAGTCGGTCGGGCACCTACTGACGTTGGCTCTTTTCCGCTCGCTTGCACTCGATCTAGCGCGGCATCGGGTTCCCGACCGGGTGCTCGCTCAACCACGTCGCGGCACACTACACGCCCAACATGGGCGACAACACTGTGCTCTCGTACGGCGACGTGATGAAGATCGACTTTGGCACGCAGGTGGACGGCCGCATCATCGACAGCGCGTTCACGGTCGCGTTCGACCCGCAGTTCGACCCGCTGCTCGAGGCCGCCAAGATGGCCACAAACGAGGGCATCAAGCACGCGGGCATCGACGCGCGTCTCGGCGAGATCGGCGCGGCGATCCAGGAGGTGATGGAGTCGTACGAAGTCACGATCGACGGCAAGACGTACCCGGTCAAGTGCCTGCGCAACCTCTGCGGTCACTCGATCGGCGCGTACCAGATCCACGGTGGCAAGAGTGTGCCGATCGTTGCGGGCGGCGACAACACCAAGATGGAGGAGGGCGAGATCTTCGCGATCGAGACGTTCGGCTCCACCGGCCGCGGCCACGTCGTCGAGGACGGCGAGTGCTCGCACTACGCCAAGGCGTTCGACGCGCCGCACGTGCCGCTGCGCCTGCCGCGTTCGAAGAAGCTGCTCGCGCACATCTCGCGCACGTTCGGCACGCTGCCGTTCTGCCGCCGCTGGCTCGAGCGTGAGGATGGCGGCTCGACGTTCATCAACCCGAAGGGCGCCAAGCAGGAGAAGTACCTTATGGCGCTCAAGAACCTCGTGGACACGGGCATCGTGACCGAGTACCCGCCACTCGTGGACGTTAAGGGGAGCTACACGGCGCAGTACGAGCACACGCTCATCCTGCGACCGACGTGCAAAGAGATCCTGTCGAAGGGCGACGACTACTGACGGAAGCCGCCTAGCAGACCCCGGCTCCTTCCTGGCAACCGGAGAGCTTCTCTCTCCCATTCTATCCCATTCTATCCATTCTACCCATCAGTGTCCCCCAATCCTCCGCTCCAGCTCTCGCTTCTCTCGCACCGCCTGAGCGTACTTGTACTTGAGGTCCTCGATCTCCTCGAAGAACTCCTCGTCAAACGCCGCCAGCTCGTTCTGCAGCTTGGCGTTCTCTTCCTCGAGCTCTTGCACGTGCTGCTCGAGCTCTCTACTGATCTGTTCTTGCGCGGACGCATCGTTGCCTCCTCCAGCAGCGTTGCTGGTCTCGAGTTGGAGCTGGAGCTCTTGAATGAGCGCCTCGTTCCCGGCGATCGTGCGCTTGAGCTCGCGCGTCTCGGTCTCCTTGGCGGCCAGCTCTTCCTCCTTCTCTCGCAACCCAGCTTGCAGCTCGCGCAGCTCCTCCTCGCTGCCAGTTCCTGGCCGCTGCGTCGCGGTCAGCGTCGACGATGCGACGCGAAGCTTATGTTGCAATCGCAGCTTCTCCTTCTTCAGTTCTGCCACTTCCGCGCTGAGACGCTCGACGTCGTGCTCAAGCCGCTCGCGCGCGTCTCGATGCTCTTTCACCTTGCGCCGCAGCAGCTCGAGTTTGCCCGGCGACACGCAGTGCTTCTTGAGCTTCTCGTTCTCGGCGCGCAGCTTTTCGATTACCCGCTTCATGTTCTCGATCACCTCCTCCAGCTCCAAGCGCTCCTGCGCCGGCGATCGAATGCTACCGCCAGTCTTCACTTTCGGTCCGGAGACGCCGCGACGAGTGCTCGGCGGCTGCTGCTGCGCGCTCTCAAGCGCAACGCACTTTCGCTGGAGCCGCTTAAGCTCCAAGCGCATCGTCTCGAGCTCGAGCTCTGTCTCCATGATCCTGGTGTCCTTCTCGATGACCTCTTGCTCCTTCGCCTGGAGCTCGTCCCCCAGCAGTCCCAGCTCGTCGTTCACCTCTTGCGAGACCAAGTACTGCTGCTCCTCCAGTCGGAGGCGCTCCGTCCGATCCAGGCTTTCGGTGCTACCACCAGCATCGGAGGACAAGGACACTCCATGCTGCGATAACCGGCGTCGGAGACGCTTGAGGTCGCGCTCGTACTTGTCCATCTGCTCGGCGAACGCTTCTTCCCACTCTCTCCGCTTCAGCACCAGCGTCTCCTGAAGGTAGTGGTTCTGCCGCTCGAGGTCGTCGATCTGCTCCTTCACGCTCGCTGGCAGTGACACTACTGCCGTCGTCGCTCCAGCTCCAGCTGCCGCTCGCTTCTGCTCCGCCTTCCGGAGTTGCGCCAGTTCTTGCTGCACGAGATGCAGACGCTCCTTCGCGTGACCTAGCTCCTTCGCGGTCTCGTCCAGCTCGCTCTGCTTCTCCTTCAGCCGCGCTGCCAAGAGCTCGTTCCTCCGCTGGAGCTTCTTTTCGGCCTCCCACTGCTCGCGCGTCCTGCTCACGGACTCGTCCGCGCCGCCGCTTTCCTGCTTCTCCCTACCGACTCTCTCGCTCACAGCGCTTTCTAGAGCTGGCGCTGCGGACGCCACGGACGCCTCACGCAACGCCCGGTTCTGCGCCGCGAGGACGCGCAGCTTCTTCTCCAAGTCCTCCATGGCGCGAGCCTCGCTCACAGCCTGCTCCTTCACCAAGCGCTTCAGGCGCTCCACCTCGCTCTCCAGTGCCGCCTTCTGCGCCGCCACTCCATCCGAGTCGTCCAGCTTCCTCTCTGCTGCCGCTGCTTTCTCCTTTTCGTTCGCTTTCGTGGCAGCAACGCGCTCTCGCTTCACCAGCGCGCGCTCGTGTTGCTTCCTCTGGAGCTCGAGCTTCTCCTGCAGAATCTGCACTTGGCTCTCCAGACGCTGCTTGTCCTCTCTCCACTGCGCCGCTTCTTCGCGGCGGTCCTTCTTCTGCCTGCTACCAGCCGCACTCGCAGCCTGCTGCGCCTTGGCAAGCTCGACCGCGTGCCTGTCTTCCGCCTTCAAGAACTCTTCTTTGAGCTTGATGAGCGCGTCGCGCAGCAGCTTCATCTTGTCCTCTTTCTTCGCCATGTCGCGCTTGACAGCCATGAGCTGGGTCTCCAGCTGCGTGCCAGCTCTCTCTTGCTCCGCCACCATATCTTTCGTGAGCACAATCTCCTCCAGCGCTTCGCCCGCGCGAGCTTCGGCGATGTCGCGCTCGTTCCTCAGCACCTCCGCTTCCATTTCGAGCTCCTTGACCCGTTGCTTGGTCTTCTCCAGCAGCATCTCCGCCTGCTTCCACTCCTTCAGGACATGCTCGTGGCGCTCCTGCGCCGCTTGGATTGCCTTTTTGTCCTTCCCCGTGCGCTCCAAGTGCTTGATCGTGTCCATCGCTTCCTTCAGCTGCGAGATCATGCGCTGGTTCTCCTCGTACAGCTTCCTGTTCAGCTGTGTCGTCTCGACACGGTCCTGTGCCTTCACCTGCGCGGCGTCGTGGCGCGCGGCCGCCATCTTCTTCTGGTACTCGTGAATCAAGCTGTTCTTCTCCTCCACAAGGAGCTTCAGACTCGCGATCGTCGCCTGTGCGGCCTGCTGCAAGTCCGCCTGGTCCTTTTCGTACAGCCCCACTTTCTTGCGCATCAAGGGCGAATGCGACCCCGATTGGTTCGACGGCCGCCCAGACTCACTCTGGTTCCCTCCTCCAAGCAGCTCGAGCTGAGCGTGGGCTTGCTGCAGCTCGATCTCGAGATCCTCCTTCTCGTTCGCAGCCTGCCGGCGGCTACTTTCGAGCTCTCCATTCTGCTTGATCAGCTCCGTGATGCGACCCTGGGCAGTTTTCAGCTGCCGCAGCATATCGTCATTGAGCTTCTTCGTGTCCGCGAGCTCCGCTTGCAGCATCTCCTCCTGTTCCAGGTACGTGGCCGACTTCGCCGCACTCTCGAGCTGACCCATGAGCACGCGCTCCCGCGTCTCGAGCGCTTCAATCCTGGACTTGAGGCGACTCACCTCCAGCGAGTGCCCGCTCTCCGCTGCCGAAGTCTTCAGGGTCGACAAAAGCGGCAATTGGGCCTGCCTCTCCTCCAGCTCCTTCTCCAACTGCTTCCGCCGGTCTTGTTCCAGCCGCATCGCCTCTTCGATCGCGTCGAGGCGCTTGCGGAACGCCTCCCACTTGGTGTTGCGCACCGTCAGGTCACGCTCTTTCACTTGCGCGAGTGTCGTCTCCAGCACCGCGACCTGGTTGCGAGCCTTGTCGCGCACGTCACTAAGTAACCTCGAGCGGCTCTCCAGCTCGAGCTCCAGGTGCTGCGCTTTGATCGCCGCGTGCTGTTGGTCCTCCGCCATGATGTCGTACTTGACCAAGAACTGCTGGTAGTTGGCCTTGAGCTGCATGAGCTGCTGCTGCAGCCGCCCCACGAGTGCGTGGTCGTCCGACGCCGCCATGAGGTCTCGCACATCCTCCTCTTGCTCGTCACGCTTCCCTTTCTCCTGCGTAGCGCGTCTCGCCAGCGTATTCGCTTGGCTCGCTGCCAGCGCGGCGATGTCCTTGTACTTCGCGCACTCGCGCGTCAAGCTCTCGTACAGTTGCTCCACTTCGCTGATCCGCTCGTAGAGGAGCGCGTTCTCCTTTTCCAGGTCGCTCTCGTACAGCTCCAGCTTATTGGTGTTGGAGCTCTGTGTAAAGGTTCCTGCTCGCAGCTGATCGGGCAAAGGAGCGCCGCCAGCAGCGGAGCTAGCCTGCGCTTCCTCCATCTCCTTCACTCGCTGAATTTGGACCGCTAGCTCATGCTCGAGCTCGCTGATGCGCGCTTGGAGCGCCGGGTCTGCGACAACGCTCCCACCACTGCTACCGCGACCTTTGTCGGCGCTGCTCGCGCGCTTCTCAGCGAGCAAAAGCGCGTTCTCATGTTGCACGCGACTGATTTGGTTCGGTAGATCGTACATCTGCACGAACTTGATGCGCATCTCACCAAACGCTTCGCTCAGTGCGTTGTACTTGCCCAGGATCTGCACCGCCGCGACCTCCTGGCGCTCAGCGAACGTCTTCAGGACACTCTTTTCAAGCGTCTTCTCCATGCGCTCGATGAGGTCGTCTGCTCCCTGCTTCCAGCTCTCGAGGTACAGGATCCGATACTTGAGCGTCTTCTCCATCTCCAGCCAATCCTGCTCGAGAGCCTTCTTCTGGCTCCGGGATGCCTGGAGGTCGTGGTGAAGCTGCTGGTACTTGCGGCGAAACCTCGCTTCGTTCACCTCGTAGATCGCGTTCTGCCTCGTCAGCTCAATGATCTCGGAGCGCATCTGCGTCTCTGTGTCAATGACACCGAGGGTGCCTTCTCGTTGCTGAAGAGCGAACAAGTGCAGACTGGACTCGTACCGCTGGCACTTGAGCTGGAGGTCGTGGTTGGCGCTCTTGAGCTCCGAGACTTCGCTCTGCAACTGCTCGTCGCTCTTGGAGTACTCGGCGTGCATGTGGAAGAAGTGCTGGTACAAGACCGTGTGCTGGTCCACGACCGTTCTGAACGCGTGCTCATGCTGAGCGAGTTGTTGTTGAAGAGCTTCATTCTGCGACTCCGACCGCACGAGCTCGTCCAGACAAACATTCAGTTCCTTCAGGACGTCGAGCTGGAGCGTCATCTCCTCTTCGCTCTCGAAAACCAGCGCGTCTACGGCAGCTGATGCGGCGGGTTTGGCAGCTCGTAGAGCGGCTTCACTTCGAGTGTCTCGAAGATCAGTCGTGGTGGAAATCTCGTTCGGCAGCGGATGAGGCTGCTCACTCATATACACCCGACTGCTTTGAAGAAGCGATAGCTTGTCTTCGAGTGCTTTCGCCACAGCCATCGCGATGCTCTCGACGGTCCCCCACTTGTTCTGCTGCTTCGAGCTTGGAGAGTGTGTCGGAGACGGCTGTAGATCTGCCATCTCCGATCGAGTGTCTGTATCTGCTGCCAGCGTAGTGTGCGGTTCTGGTGCGGCACTTGGAGCAGTTGGACGCTTTGCTTCGAGTGCTTGGCTGGATCGTGAGACAACGGTCCCCTCTTCATCTTTCGATGAAGCCAATGAGTCGATCGCAGCATCTTCTGTGGCACTCGCTGGCTCTGCAACCGGCAGTCGCCGCTCGCTCCGCTGCAGCTCTTGCTCTTTCACAATCAGTTGGATCTGCTCTCGGATCTGCTTGATGTCGTCCAATTCTTCTTTGTCCTTTGGATGACTCACGCGATGATCGTCATCGTGACTTCGACTCGTAACGAGAGCGATCTGAGTTTGCGCTTGCTCCAGCTCGCTGCGAAGGCGAGACACCTCCGCTGCCAGCTTCATGTTGTCAGCGTGCGCGTTCGAGATCTCAGTTTCATACCTCACCACTGCGTCTTGATCCAGACGCTGCTCAGAGCTGCCGCCGCCGCCGCCGCCGACGCCGGTATCAGCGACATCGACGACACCGCCGCCCTCTGCGCCTCTACCTGCAAACGTCAGCATGCGCTTCGCTACTTCTGGCGTGTGCTTCACTCGGTCGATGAACTCCTCTACGAGGTGCCACTGCTCGGTGGTCACGCCATGCGCTTCGTACAACTTTTGGCCAGTCACTCGCGCCTGCTCTCGCAGTTTCTGCAGCAGCCGAACCCGGTCGGTCTCGAGCTCCTGGAGCTGGTGCTCCATCTGGACTATCACTGCCTGGTTCATTGCCAGCTCGCCCTTCAAGTGGTTCTCGACCGCAAGGTCATCGTAATGGAAGTCGGACGCTTTCCCGCACTCCGCCTTCAGTCGTTCAAAAGCGACATGGAGCTTGCCCGCCGCTTCAATCTGTTCGCTCAGCTCCTGTCGTAGCTTCGCATTCGCGCGCTGCTGCGTCTCGAGCTGCTTGCGCAGTTGCTTCTGGAACTTCATCACGTCCTCAAGACCGGCATTACACTCGTACCTGGCGTTCCACTCGCGCGCCTCCGCGAGTTCCTTCTCCAGTTGCGCTTGGCGGAACTCTGCTTCGCGCAGCAGGTCGCTCTGCTCCTTGAGACGGCGCTTCATGTTGCTGTGCTCCTGGCGCATGCGCGCGCTCTTCACTTCTTCCTGCGCGACAGCACTCTGCACCGCGCTCTCGATGGCGGTGTCGACGTCGAGATGCTCCATGAGGCTCTCGAGGTCGCTCTGCTGCTGCAGCACGCGGTGGTTCAGCTCGGCGATGGTGTTCTTGTCGCGGATGCGAAGCTCCTGGAGCAGCTCCAGCTGCCTCTCCATCGCTTCCACATCGTCGCTGGCAACAGCTGCGGCGGTCTGCGTCGCCGTTCGGTCACTCGCTGTGGCGCTTTCTGACGTCTGCTTCTGCTGCTTTTGCTGCTGCTGTTGCTTGCGTTGCTGCTCCAGCTCGCCCACGCGCTTCTGCAGCGCATTGCGCTCGTTGCGCAGCACCGCTTTCTCTGCGTCATGCTTCCTCTTGGCGTCTTGGAGAAGCACCTCCACGTCGCCCTCGCGTTCGTCCATCTCAATGAGCTTCGCCTCGAGCTGTGCCTTCTCGTGCTCGAGCTGCTCGAGCTTGGCGTGCAGCTGCGTGATCTCGATCGTCTGCTCGTCTACAGCATCCTTGTATGCGCTCTGATGTGTGTACAGTGCCTTCACAAGCGCCTCGTTCTCGCGCGCGGCCTCCGCCGTCGAGCGCAGCGCCGCCTCCAACGCGCCTTTGTCGCTGCGCAGCTGCTCGTTCTCCTGCAGCACGCGTAGCAGCTCGCTGCGCTTGTCCTTCGCGTCCGCCGCCGCCGCCGCTGCTGCCGTCTTCTCTCTGGTACCGGCGCCAGCGCGTAGCTCGCGCAGCTGCGTCTCGAGCGCCGCGTTGGCAGCGCGCAGCTCTTCGCACTCGCGCGCGAGACGGTCGACGGCGCCATCCGTCTGCTGCGCTGGCTCGGGCCTTTCTACTATTGTCGCTACTGCTGCTGTTTGTGGCGGTGTTGCAACTGCTGCTGCTGCTGCCACTTGGGACGTGAGCTGCTCCACGAGACGGGAGAGGCGCGCGAGGTCGTCATCTTTGGCGGCGATGATCCTCTGCGCGTCGGCATCTTTGGCCGCGAGCGCGTCGTGCAGCGCGTCGCTCTCGGCTGCCAGCTCGCGCAGGTCGCCGCGCAGCAGCTCGACCTCCTCGCGCAGCGAGATGCAGTCCGGGCGCGCGCAGCGCGTGGCATCAGCGGCCATCTCTGCGAAGCGACTTGGAGCTGATCACTCCCCTGATACTGGAGCGTCCTCTCGAGAAGGTGGTCGAAAAAAATGCCAGATTTTGGTGCCAAACTGACAAGATTTTTAAAGCACATCTTGCGGAGGTCTGGTCTACTGCAAAATGTCCACCTGGACACTTTGATGGACACCTCTCGAGGAGAGGTGCAAGAACGCCGAAGTGTACCAATCACGGGCTTATCGAGACGGCGGGATCGGCGACCGGAAACACTCCTCGCGCCGCTGCAGCAGCAGCTCCGAGTAAAGCGCGAGCACGCGCTTCTCGTTCTGCAGCGCGCGGCGCACGAACGCGATTGAGAAGCCGCTACCGCATTCGATAGAGGACGACTCGAACGCCTCGCGCTCCGTGTTGCTCGGCGAAATGCTGCTCATGCCGTTGAAGTTGTCTCGATGTTCGTCGAGATCCCAATCACCACGGCGCTGGTGGTGATCACGATGGCTCGGGTGCTGCGACCTGTACGCCTGAAGATCTGCCGTCATCGTTTTCCAGAGAGCCGACGCTAGCTCTTCCACGCGCTCCAACTCGTCCTCGCTCCCACAACACAGCGAGAGCGCTGCGCGAAAGTCCGCGAGACTCGCCACCACTCCTTGCTTCGTCGCGTCAAAGTCCTGGAAGCTGAGGCACAGGATCTCGATCGGCGTCCCTTGCTGCACGCGCAGCGCGCGGATCGTGCCGAAGAACACGCGGATGTCGAGGCGATCCTCCATCTTGAAGTCATAGGACGAGAAGAGGCGGTTGCCATGTCGCGGTTCTACGTTCGGATACTCCTTCTGCAGGATCTCCCAGAACTGTTGCCGATTCAGCTCGTGCGGGTTCACGTTTCGAAAGGACAGTTCATAGGCGAGGGCGATGAGCTTTTCGACGTCCTGGAGTACCGGGCGTCGGCACGGTGTGCGGCGCATGACGTCCAGGACAATAGCCAGGTTGCGCCACCGCAGCGGGAAGCGATTGTCGGTCAGTTTCTGGACCTGCTTGTCGTACTTGGAGACTGGCGAATACGCAGGGGTGTGAAGGATCATGAGCTGCTTGGCGCGCCGCGCGTTCACCTTGACGAACGGATGGTCCATCTTGCTCGAGAGCGGCTCGAAGTGCAGGTTGTTCTTCCACATCTCGAGCTTCTGGCGGTTATGCTTGATCTCCTTCTTGCGTTGTGCTTTCTCGTCGTCGAATGCCTGCGCCAACGCTCTCGCTTCGCTCGCGTGTGCTGCTTTTGTGCGCTCAAAGTGAGCATCGCTCTCAACAATGCCGACGCTGTGCGTCGGGAACCGGAAATCGGGCGACGGACAGCGCGGCATTGTGTGCGCATCGATCTTGCACCCAGTTGCATAGTTGGCATCTTCCGGCCAGAGTGTCGGCGAGCCATGCAGCGGCGGTGACCATGGACTTGGCGCGTTGGTGAAAGCGATGGCGTCAAGACTCTGCGATTCACGGAGTTTGAACTGCGGCGCTACACCGCTGACTGTGTCCGAAGCAATCATCTTGGCGGTGCCGTACGCGCCGTAGCGGCGAACTTTGGCATCCAGACTGCAGGTCGGGACTTTGTGACCGTCGGAATAGCCTTTGTACCACGGTTTTGGCTGCACTGGCGAGGGTATAGAGAGCTTCTCTTGCTGCTTGGATCGCTGCTCGTCCTCTTGACACTGCTGCTCGAGCATGTGAAGGGAGAGGCAGCGGACTGGTTTGATCGGAGATGCGACCAGATTGCTCCCCTTCGAATGAGTCGCTTCTTCTCGATCAGTAGTGTCTTCACCGCTGCTGCCGCTTGCACCAGAAAGCGCTATCGGCGGCACGCGGCGCGTTCGCTGCGAGGCAGTCGCAGTCGCTGCCGATGTCTGACTTGGTTTCGCTATCGACTGTGATGCTTTCACACGCGTTTTGACGAACGCGTCCTCGGTCGAGGAGCCGTAGAGGCTCGAGATCTGATGAGTGCGCGCTTCGAGTCCTTCACGCGACGGCGAGCGGATTGCGCAGCGTGCGTTGTCGTCCTCGGCTGTCAGCACTCCCTGCAGAATCTGCTCCACACGCTCGTTTACTGTGATTTTGCGCACGTGTCCGCCACGCCCAGCGTAATTGATCGGGCTCCTTGCGAGCGAGCTCGTCGACATGGTGGTGCAGGCGCAGTCCTGTCGTAGTCGTGCAGGAGCACCGAGCAGGAGAAGCAGGAAGCAGGAGGCTTCTAAGCAAGTCTACTCACTGCCAACTACAAACGAGTGTGTTCTAAGCGCATATGCTCCAAGTCTTGGCCTCGGAATAGACTGCCA
>JAASFW010000546.1:0-16085 GCA_023334005.1 Globisporangium orthogonon
ACCAGCCGAAGGAGTAGACGGCTTGCCACCAGCCGAAGGAGTAGACGGCTTGCCACCAGCCGAAGGAGTAGACGGCTTGCCACCAGCCGAAGGAGTAGACGGCTTACCGCCGGCCGAGGGAATGGGCGTGGAGCCCTTGCCACCAGCCGACACATCGCTGTCCGCGCCGGTCTCTGGCTTCTCGGTGGCAATCGGGATGCCCTTGTCGCAGTCATCCGCGTCGCCGCCGATCGAGCCCGGGAGCGAGAACTCCTTGCTACAGTCGTCGTCGTCCTTACCGACCGAACCCGGGAGAGAGAACTCCTTGCTGCAGTCGTCGTCATCCTTGCCGACCGAGCCGCTGCCTGGGAGCGAGAACTCCTTGCTGCAGTCATCCGCGTCGCCGCCGATCGAGCCCGGGAGAGAGAACTCCTTGCTGCAGTCGTCGTCGTCCTTGCCGACCGAGCCGCTGCCCGGGAGTGAGAACTCCTTGTCGCAGTCCTCCGAGCCGCTGCCCGGCAGCGAGAACTCCTTGTCGCAGTCGTCGTCCTTGGCGGAGGACGCAGGCGTCGGCGTGTACTCATTTGCGCGGCCCTGGGCGCCCGCCGCGCGCACTGCGCCGGCGCCGTCGCTGAGCTCCGTGCTGCTGAAGTCGAGCGCCTCGACGTGCGTGGCGCAGAGCGCGGCCGCGAGGATCAGTCCCTTGACGATCTTCATGGTGATGCTGCGGCTGCTGCCTGCTGTGTGGGTCTTGTGCACGCGCGCTGCCTTCTCGGCCCGGGTGCTGCGTTCGAGCGGGCGATTTACAGAATGAGCGGCGCAGACACAGCAGCAGCAGCAACCGCTCACTCGCTCACGTCTCGTGCGCGCTCCTTTCCGCTTTTCACTTGCGTCCAGTATGCGAGAGAGTCAGGAGCGCTCACGAGTCAGTGCGCACGAGTGCCGCCAGCTGCAGAGCTGGAACGGGAGGTTGGAGCCAACAGACGGTTTCTGCTGGACCAGCTGAGTTTTCAGTTTTAGTGAGGCAAATAAATTGGGCATCACGCTCGCGGAAAACCCAATTTAGTGGGTCACGACACCTACCTACTCTCCGAGCCGATCATTCCCTACTACGCAGACACCTGGCAAGTCCCGCACCTCCTAGAGACCGCCTCTGTCGCCTTGCCCAGTCATCATGTACGCCCCGGACAGATATGCTGCTCCTGGGGTTGCACATCACGAACACTTGTCCCGCCGAAACTCGACTGGAACTTCTTCGCCTCGCAACGAGCACAGGAAGAGCTTCAGGATGTTGATCGCCGCCGACGTGTTGCGGTCCCACACCCTGCGTGGACACTGATCGTTTTTGCAAACGCGCAGGGTCCAGGACTTCGCACCGTTCTTCGTCGTGCGGTGGCCGTCTAGCTCTTTGTTGCAGCCGCAGCATAGCTTCGACGTTCTGAGCTCGTCTTGCATCGCAACATGCTTCAAAGGCACTCATTCAAGCGCAGAAATCGCAACTTTTATCGATGTGCGCTCGGGAGTTCTTGACCGAGGAGCGCGTTGATTCCATCGTGTTCTTGAAGGTCCGAGGCGCAGTACATCTTGCCTCCTTTTAAGTTCGTTTCGGTCTCCTCCTAACTACGAATTCGGCTTGAGACGAAGGCAAAATTCCGGAAACTGCAATCCGTGAAATTTGGTTTCTTTGAAGGCCAGTTTGGCCATCCGGAGCTGCGGAAGCGCATCAAAAAGCTCCTGCCCAGCGCTTGGGGTGTCGTGTCGTGCAGTGAGACAGCTTGCGTGCGCTTGCAATAAGGCGGAAGCCTGCTCCCTTCCTCGCTCTGCTCCTCAAGCTGCATGGCGCCGTCTCCTGCTCGCCGTCGCTGTCGGCCGCTCCCGCCGCTACTGCTGCTGGCGCTGGCGCTCGCGCTCGCGCTGGTACCGCTCACCTCGGCGGCGGGTGCGCGGCCCTGCGAGTTCGACGGACAGCAGATACGCCACCGCGGCGCCAAGTACCTCGCCGGCCGCTCACACAAGCGCGGCAGTGTGTACGCTGCGTGCGCCGACGGCGAGCTGACGTGCTTCGAGGACAACGGGATCGCCGACGCGCCGCAGACACGCCACAAGCAGGTGCCCTGTAACGCCAGTAGCATCCGCGCGCGGAGCCGCCAACTCGGCGTCGCGGTGCACTTGCAGGAGGACGTGTGGCCCGGCGGTGTCATTTGGTACCACATTAACAGCTCGTTCTCCGCGGCCGAGCGCCAGACCATCACGGCCGCCATCGCCGTGTACGCGTCTACCGACGTGAATATCACGTTCAAAGAGTGCGAGCCAACAACACTCTGCAACAACAAGTACGTGAGCTTCGAGCAGAATGAGGACGCGTGCTACAGCTACGTCGGGTACGTGGACGACGGCGAGCCGCAGATTGTGAATCTCGGCGAGAGCTGCTTCGACGGCACGGGCACGGCGGTGCACGAGATCGGCCACGCGCTCGGGCTCTACCATGAGCACACGCACCCGCAGCGCGAGGTCATCATCCTCACAGACAGCGACCTGCCTGTGTCTGCGTCCAACTACGCCAAGGAGACTGACGCGATTTTTAAGCCGTACGACAAGAGCTCGATCATGCACTACGGCCGCACCGCCGGACTCTGCCTCCCCAAGGACGAGTACCCGCTCAAGTCGTTCTGCGACGTCGAGATCACGACGAACTGTGTCATGCCAGTGCGCCAACATTGCAACACGACCAAGACCAAGACGATCGGGCAGCGCTCAGTGCTGAGCGCAGGCGACCTCAATACGCTGAAGGCGCTCTACGGTTCCAAGGATGGAAAGAATGACAGTTCGATGCCAGTCCCGATCCCGAACGGCTCAGGATCGGGTTCGACGAGCGAGTCGGATTCTTCTGGTAGTACTGACAGCATTTCATTCCCAGTGCCATCGCCAGTGTCAGTAGTTCCTTCGCCGTCTCCTACTCCTTCGTCCGAGCAGCCAACTGCAGCGCCTACCCCGTCGTCCCAGACGTCAACAACTAAAGAACCATCTTCGGAAGATCCATCAGGACCAGCAACGACGGCGCCGACGTCAGCTCCTGAGCCAGCCACAGCTTCTCCCACAACAACTTCTGAGCCTTCTCCGAGTACTTCAGCACCACCAGAAGACGAGTCTGGTAGTGTAACTGAGACTCCGAGCGTTCCGCCAGAGTCCACACCTGTTCCAGACGAGACAGTGACTCCAGCAGTGACGACAGCTCCTGAGTCGACAGGTCCGGCAACTGCCGCCCCAGAGTCTGGCAGTTCTTCTGGTTCAGATGCTTCGGTGGGGACAGAGAAACCGAGTGCTCCATTGGCAACCAAGAAGCCGAAGCCTTCTTCCCAGTCGTGGGACCCCTTTTCCCCAGCGAAAATTTACGTTCCTGGAGGCGTGCACGGAGATGTCAACCCTGGTCCTTCCAAGCACAGTCGGTGGTGGCTCGACTGGTGGGAAAGCATGACGAACGGCAAGCAGAAGAAGCCTGGGAGTGTTGATTTGGAGCACGTGGACCTGAAGATCGTGGTGAAGAAGCACTCAAAGTCGAGTGAGCAAGCGAAAGGAACGCAGCCGCAGAAGTCGGCGCCGCAAACTGGCAACGGCTGGGGCTCGTACAACCGCGGGTTCTTGTTCCGAGGCGCAGGGCAGTAATCGAACAAGACAGTAGACAACGAGAAGGAAGAGGAATTTTAGGCGAACCAAGGAGCTGCTGCGCAGGAAGACGTGGCTGTGAGGCTTTGGTACTAAAACGTGTAAGTCAGTGATCTTCCCGTACTTTCTGAAGCTGCTCGAGTGCTGCTGCGCATGAAAAGCGAAGGATCACGTCTTCTTCTTCGGCTGCACTTCTGAAGACTGGACCGAGTGCAAGAAGATTGCGTCGTTCGGGTGGCTGTCAGCATTTCGCACGCAAAACGTCAGTGTTGTGTTGGTGAACAAGTGGCAGACATCGGCCGGCCAGCTACCGGGCTCTGCCTTTGCAAGGCAGCAACGTACTCTTTCTCGCCTTCCTCGTACGTGTACGAAGCTGCCACCGCAAGCACGGAGCCGTCGTGGTTGAACTCAAGCGCCGAGATGCTCGTGGGGAACTTGGGCAGCTGCGTGATGCGCTTCTTGTTGTCTCCATCCCAAAAATTGACCACGCCGTCGCACCCGCCGGTGGCGAACGTGCCCAGCGTCGGGTGGAACGCGATCGTGTTCACTGGGTACACAACGACCTCGTCGTCCACCTTGCCGCGGTGGCACTTGAACGCGTAGCTGCGCTTCTTCTCGGCGCTCGCGTCGTCAAAGTACTCGAGTGCCACGCGGCCCTCGATCGACCCCATTGCGTATCCGTCAAGGCTCGGGAACACGCTCACGCAGCGCGTCTGGTACTTGAGCGGCGACTCGCGCATCTCAAGCGGGTTGCTGAAGTTGCGCAGGTCGTACACGCCCACTTGCCGCGAGGACGTCGCCACGACCAGCAGGTGCCTGCGCAAGTCCATGGCGAAGACCTTGCTGTCGACCTTGGCCTCGTGGATCTTGGCGTTGCCGCCGTTGCGGATGTCCCAGACCTTCACGGCGCCGTCCCACCCGCCACTGACTGCCAGGCCTGCGAGTGCGTCCGTCCGTCAGTGAGCTGTGTGGCACGGCAACTCGCCAGCTCCGTGTCTGCCGCACGCACCGTATTCGTTCGAGTAATGGACACAGCGGACCGCGGCGTCGTGGCGGCCGACCGTGACCACCTGCTTGGTGTTGAGATCCACCTGCTGCAGCGCGCAGCTGAGGCCGCCGGCGAACGCCTCGACGTCGCTGCCGCCGTAGCAGCACGCGAGCACTGGCTGCTCCAGCTCGACGCGTCCGCGCAGCCGCGCACCTTCGTACACGCGCAGGCCAGCGTCCCAGGACCCAACGAGCAGGTGCGCGCGGCTGCCGTGCGGGCAGAAGCGCATGCTCGAGACGCCGTCGCCCGGCGGGGCGAGGATCTCCACGTCCGCCATGGCCTTCGGGCTTTGCTTCGGCTCTTTGGTTGGGTGGACACTCCGCTAAGTGCGAATTGGGGCTCCCCAAGTCGGTCAGTCAGTCCGAGCAGCATCCGAACTGGAGAAAAAGGGAGGAGAGCAATGGCGCCGCCACCAGCGACGCCCAAGCCGGCGGCGCGCAGCGACACGAGCGTCTTCCGCCGCGTGGCGCGCATGCAGGCGACCGGCGCCACCGCGCCGCCGCGGCTGCAGAGCGTCGCCGACCTGCCGCGCGACTTCGTGGACGCGCTCAACCGTGACGAGGCGCGGGAGTACGAGCGCTCGCTAGCGCTCGGCGGCGGGCCACGCCGCGCGTTCGCGCACGTGCTGCGTGAGGTGTATGACCTGCTGGAAAACGCGGCGCAGGACAAGAAGCAGTTGCGTCGCCTCATGCACGAGATCGTGCAGCGCGTGCTCGACACCAGTGGCATGCACCCGGCCATGCTGGGCGCCGCGGCGCCGGACGCCATGGCCGACGCCGTCGCCCAGGAGCGTGAGCGCTTCCTGCGTGTCGGCGGGGCCGAGTGTCTGCTGCGCGTCATCCACGCGCTGCGCGAGGAGGATCAGGCGCCCGGCGTCGTTGCAGCGGCGGCAGGCGAGCGCTCGAGCCTCCGCGTGGATCCCCATCGCCGCGGCGCGCAGCTGCTCCGCCACTCTAGTAGACGGAGCGACATGCGTTCGCTGTGGGAGCAGCCCGAACCACTTGCTGCCGAGCGCGTGAAGAACCGCCCCGACGGCGCAGCGCGCAAAGCCATTCTGAACGATGCTATGGGCGTCCTCCGAGAGCTCTGCTACTTCTCAGCCGAGCTTGCGTACCAGCTCTGCGACAAGGATGGGCTGATCGTGTATCTCTTCCAGCTCATGGCGGAGACCAAGTACTTCGACGGTGCCGCAGGGCTCGTGGAGGAGATCTTGGCGGTGCGCGAGGAGTCGTTCGACCTTAGCCGCATCCGTACGTCGCCCACTCGTTGTGATGCCACTATCTGTTTGCAGGCTGCTCACTTTTGTGCTGCGTTACGCTGTGTTTTCGTTGTTGACTATCTTGCTACGTGCGTGCGACTGGTTCCAGCGAACTTTCTCGCGATCGTGCAGTCGTTCTCGTCGCGCCAGCTGGCGTTCTTCTGCCGCGTACTCGCGCTCGTGGTGTTTGAGCCGGAGGACCGTCGACTTCTTGAGAATTCCAGTACGTATTGGATTGTGACTTTGGGGATGTGACAGTGGGTTCAGGCTCTGAGTACGTGTTTGGCTGTTTAAACGGGCGGCTGTCAGAGGTCATCAAGTCCCTCGAACTCCTCCAAATTCGACGCAGCCGTATGATGCGCGCAGACAACGTGGTGGATCGCAACCACGCCATTATCTTCAACTCGCCGCTGCTACTGCAGCGGCTGCTGGTCGTGCTGCAGGTGCAGAACTTTTACTTTGCGCTGAATTCGGTGTATGAACCCTTCTCGTCCGAGCTTGCGACGTCGGCGGAGTTCGCGATGCTCCTCAGCCAGACATCAGACCGGAGCGACTGGGAGACAATCGACCAGCTCGTGAATCATCCGTCTCTCGGGTCCACCGGAGATTTGACGATCTTGCATCGGAGCAGCAGCGAGCGGAGAGCAGAAAGTCACGATACGGCTTCGGATGGGGACGCAGGGCACCAGCAGCAGCGCCATCGCTTTTCGATTGAGACCGCGATCTTGCGAGACTTGATTTTCCGGAATCGCGCACCGGGACAGCAGGCGATTGAAGATGTCGAGGCGCAAGCTATCATGAAGTCGCTCGTTCTGGCCCCACACCGAGTGGAGGTGCTCTTTGTGCTGTGCACGCTGTTGAACGGGAAGCGCAAGATCGACTATCAGGATCGTCTCGCCGAGATGGGCCTCGTGAAGACGCTGAGTACGATGTTTGACAAGTTCCAGTGGACGACGACAGCTCCGGCGCCGGCTCACGCGCCTCTCCATGGTCCAGGCTGTGACTGCAGCCTGGACGCGTCGTTGAAGATCCAGTTCTTGCGCCTGATTCACAACTTCTGCGACCGAGACTATAGCGATAACTCGAGCAAGCTTCTGTTGCTCAGCGAGCCCGAGCTTCGACTGCTGCGAGAGCCCGACATGAGCCCGATCGACCTGACCCATCCAGAGAAAGGGCTGCTGTGCAAGATCATCAACACCCTGATCAGCCAGCCGACGGATTCGATCTACCGCTTCTGGCTGGCGTCATGTGTCGAGGCGTTTCTTCGGCGTGCGGCGCCAAACGAGCAGCTCTTTGTGGCTCGAACGCCGCTTTTGCGCGCGCTGGTGCACGAGATTCTGAGCGGCGGTGGGTACCGATCTCCAGGGAGCTTCCAGTCGGCGTTCGATCTCCTTGGTGAGATGACGAAGGGCAACAGGCAGACGCTCCAGCTATTTCACCGCCAGCTGAACAATGACCAGTTTGGAAGCTTTATGGGTAAGTGCTTTGGTGCAATCACTGCTAGAGACCCAGAACCTGCGAGCTGATGTCTGCGCGCTATTATTTGTGTGTGTGTATGTGCACGTGCGCACTTTGTGTCCGCAGAGGTGGTGATCATGAACTTGGTGGATTCGAATGTGTTCATCCGTTCGATGCTACTGTCGTCTGAGAAGTTCGCGAAGAGCGCTGAGTCCGGCACGGTCGGTCTCGCGAACGATTACGAGATGGACCGCATGAGCGAGTTCCTCGCTGTCAACATTGTCCGGCTTCTACGGGATCTGATGACTGTCGTGTCGATGGAGGACGTGAATCACGAGAACATCTGCTGTCTGAACACGGCAATCGTGATCTTAATCTTCCAGCACCGGCGACGCCGCCTACCAGCGATTCTCGGTGCACTGCGCAGCCACGAGGAACTGTCCGGCAAGGAGGGGTACATCTGCAGGAACTTTCGCGGACTGCTGTGGTTTTGGATCCAGTACTACACACCGCGCGGGCGGGACCGCCTCGGCTTGGAACACTCAAGCGATGTCAAGTTTGCGGAGTGGCGGCATGTGGTGTCGCTGCTGTGTGCAGACGACGGGTCGGAATATGCGCTGCTGACATCGCCGACTCGCCTCCCGCAATCTCCGTACTCGCGCTTGTATATCGCTGGGAGAGACTCACGGCAAGATTGATTAGGTGGCCTGTACTCTCGACGATGAACTCTCATAGACTCAAGATGATAGATCGCATTGCGAGTTTTGAGTGGTGCTGTCGAAGATTTGGACGCAAAACTGTTGAGCTCGTTGTGGTCTGCTCTTGAAGTGAATGCGCACTGTCTGCCGTCTGTCTAGGCTCCCTCTGTCTATCTCCACCGCCCGCCGCCGTTCCCGCCTCGCCTCCTGTCGCCGCTGCCGCCACTGTTCTTGTACCCACCACCGTTTCTGTTGCTGTTGGTGGTGTTTCGGCTGTTGTTGTTGCTGTACCCGCTGCCGCTGCGATACGACGGCAGGGCTGAGTCCAGGCGGACAGTCGAGTCAGAGTACGACTTGTTGCTCGTGTACACTCTGCGACTGTTCTTGCTGCTGCCGCCGTTGCCTCCGCCTGGGACCTGATAGTAGTGATTGCCATCGTCATCGTCTTCGTCGTAGCGGTCATAATTCCCGCTGCTGTACTGATCCCGACCGCGCTTACGGCCGGTCTGACGATTGTCGTTGTAGGAGCGGGAGCTAGAAGTGCAGTCGCTCGCGTAGTGCCCGCGCTGGCCACACTTGAAGCAGCTGAAGTGGTTCGTCTGGCCGCTGCGCTGCGGGCACTCGGCTGCAAGATGTCCCGGGTTCTGGCACACGAAGCACTTCATCGTCATGCGGAAGTTGCTCGTCGCGTAGTTCGGCTGCGATGGTTCCACGTAACTTGAGCACTCCTATTGGTTGTACAAAAGAATGTGTCAGTCTCCAAGCCAGCGGCGCTGTGCACAGTAACACACACGTCAACACATGTAGTCGCACATTCAGCAGGTGCTTCTCGGCGCAGTTCGGGCAGTAAAACTTGCGGTCGGCGGGAGGAGGAATTGGCACACAGTGCAAGTGACCAGGCTTGACGCACACCATGCAGCTGATGTCGTGAAAGCCCGCGTCGCTAAGCTCGCAGTCTTCGTCGTCGTGGCCAGAGCGGCCGCAGACGCCGCAGTTGTCGACCTTCGGAGGGCTGTTCGAGCATTCCTACCAATCACCAAAAAAGCAACACGTTACAACACTGCCTGAGATCCGCAATTGGGTCATTTGCCTGCGTACTTTGGCGGTGTGTCCAAGCTGCAGGCATGTCGGACACGGGAGGTGTGGGCACGCCATGGCCATGTGGCCACGCAAGCCACAGTAGTAGCACGGCTTCAGCACCTGTGGAGTCCGCATCATATACCACGCGACGTCAGCACACTCACTAGCAGCGTCCTCACAGCAGCAAAGCACGCACCCTGTCGTTCATGCACAAGCTCGACATGTGCCCAATCTGCCCGCAGTTGAAGCACTTGGTCGCCAAGTCTGTGACAAAGTAGCGGCTCTCAGGGCGCTTGCGGCTCAGCGCTTTGCTCTCGCTGTCCGCATTTTTTGTGGCTCCTTTCGCGTCGCCGACAGCGCTGTTGCTTCCCGCGCCTGCCGATGGCTTGCTCGCTGACGAGTACAACGGCGTGCCAACGACGAGTTTGTCCGGCTCGTCGGCTTCGCTTTCGTCGCTGTCGATCGCCTTCGCCACAACGACATCGCCAGCAGCACCGCGATGCCGCGTGCTGAAGTCACTCAGGATGTGATCATTGAGCGGTTCGATCGGGAGCTCCTCGAACAGTGGGATTGTGCGCTCCTCACGCGGCACGAGGAAGCGCGAGAGCGCCCACTTCGACAGTTTCACTGTGCTGGGCGGCGGCTGGGAGCCTGCTTCGTCTTGCGGCGGAGACGTCACTGACGTCGACTCGTCATCGCCCGCGCCGCCAAGCGGCTCATCTTCCTCGTCCTCCTCGTCGTCGTCGGCATTTCCTTCCGCGAACACGACTTGCACAGGCACGCGCTCGCCGACGTCCTCGTCGTCCTCGCCTTCGACCTCGTCTCCTCCGCTCGCCGGCGAGTCCGAGTCCCAGCGCGAGACGTTGGCGCCGACGGCCACCGCGCGCCGGCTCTTCGTGCGGCGCGGCGCGCGGGTCGGGTGCACGCGCAGCGGTGGCTGGCGGCTCTTGTCGTGCGCGCGCGGGTCCGACGGATCCATGGCGAACTCGGCGTCACTGTCGCTGCTGTCGTCGCTCGCGGAAGCGGGCAGCACGCGCTCGTTCTCGCCCGCGTATCCGAGCATCGCGCGCCCTCCTCCTGCTCCTGCTGCTGCGGATGCTGCTTGCTTGGTTGGAACTCGTTTGTGACCAGTGAGTGGTTGGAGATGTCTAGATTTAGAGAAAACCCGTGCAGGTTTCCAACTTTGTTACATAAAAGGGTGGCTGCTGTCTCGAAATGTCGGGCTGCATCCCAACCTTGCAGACACGAGCAGGAAGGAGCAGGAGCCCGCAGCAGCAGCCATGGCGTCGATCGACGAGCCGCTGGACCTGATCAAGCTGAGCGTGGGCGAGAAGATCTACGTCAAGTGCCGCGGCGACCGCGAGCTGCGCGGCGTGCTGCAGGCGTACGACCAGCACCTCAACATGGTGCTGAGCGACGTGGAGGAGACCATCACGGTGCAGGAGCTCGACCAGGAGACGTTCGAGGAGATCATCAAGCAGTCCAAGCGCGCCATCGAGATGCTCTTCTTGCGCGGCGACGTCGTGATCCTCGTGGCGCCGCCGCTGCGCACGGCGTAGGCTGCCCGGGCTGGGGACTGGCGAGTCCCCACTTCTTAATACGCACTAGTAATGCTAGAACGAAGTCGCGAGCTGGCGCATGCGGAGCTCAAAGTCGTCGATCGTATCGTGCACGTCCTTTGCCGCACGCTGCCGTTGACGCTGCTGCTCTGCGCGCCGTTGTTCGGCCGCCGCGGCGTCGGGGGACAGATGCACCGGGAACGCCTGCGTGCGCCATTCCGAGAGGTTGGGCGCGAGAGACGACTTGGCGGGCTTCGGACGTCTCTTCGACGGCGGTGTGCTCGTTTGCGTGGACGCCGACATGCTGCGGCTGCTGGTGGCGGAGGGCGTTCGTCCAGGAGCTTTCGCGCCAGCGCTTCGGGTCGATTCTGTCCCTTTCGCAGTCTTGTGGTCCTCATGCTGCAGTTGGTCGACGCAGTTCCACGCCTGCTTTGGATCTCCGGCCACTCCCTTCTGGTAAACCCACTTGTTCGCTGCGCGCAGGTGGGACTCCTTCTCTGCAGCGTCGCGCAGCGTCTTGGAGCGCTCGCTGTCAATCTCCTCGCGCAGCCTCCGGCGAATGTTGACGTCGTACTCATAGTCCACCGGCGAGCGATCTCGAGCCTTCAATGCAGCAGATTCGCCCGCACCTTTCCTCGCCGTGGGGGATGTCCTACGGGTCGAGACGCCTTTCTTGTGCGAAGTCGCCGATGCGCGTCCGGCGGACGCTACAGTTGGCCCCATCGCCCGCTTGCTGTAGACGCTGCTCGACACCGCCGACGTCTTCTTCTTCGGCTTGTGCTTTGCCGCCTTCAGATCGCTTTTCGTGCTGGTTGCTGACGTAGACGAGGTCGGGGCGACAAACTCGCATGGGATGTCTACGGCGGACCCAAACGCAGTGCACATCAGCTCTTGCTGCTTCGTGACGCGGATTTCGCGATCGATATCATCTTCTGGTGCGTCAGCGGATGCTCGTCAGCTTTACCGGCATAACTCGGCAGCCGTCGCAGGCTCGGTCTATCGCACCTTCGGTGTCGCGATGGCTGTTCAGTGCTCGGAACGTCCAGCCCATCAAGTGATCGAATCTGTCGAGCTCTGAACAGGAAGATCCCAAAACTCGGTGATTGGAAACCGTGGATGGTAGGGGCCATGCACACACACACGCACGCACGCACCTTCCACGCATCGTCTGCCGTGGTTCAACGCAGCAGCAGCAGCCGAAGTCATGGCGAAGGGGGGGGGGAGTCTCCAGTGCGTGAAGCCTCTGGTACTCTCGACCGACAAGCTTAGTTCTCGCCATGTCATGTCATGGTGGGCTACTTTTGTCAAAACACACGCTATGAAGGGTCGCCCAATTTTAGAATGGAAAGGACGAGTCTTCAAGAGGGCAGACTGGTGCTGGACGTGGCGAGGGCGCTGTGCAAGAGGCCCCCGGAGACCGAGCATCCAAGAGCCTGCAGGTCAGTCGGCCGCGCATCTGCCTCCGCAGGCGACGTCGACCTTCGGAGCAATGGCGGTCGCAAGCGATTACTCCGGGTGGGTGCGCGAACTAGACAAGTTTCAGGCGACCGAAGACGCGGACCGCGCGGGAGATGGTTACGATCCGCGACACGAAGCAAGTGAGAGCGCATTGGCGTCCAGTCGCCAGACCTCCCGCAGAGCGATCAGGGCGGACACAGCCCGTAAAGCCAAGATGCGAGCGCTCTCGCAGACCGACGAGCTGCAACAGGAGATGAAGCTCCTCAATTGGCACAAACTCGCGAACGAAGCTGCCCTCAAGGCTGCAATCATCAAGACGAACAAGATCAAGCGCGAGGACTCGCACCTTTCGCGATCGATGAACCACGAAGACACCGAGGACAAGCAACTTCGGATCCAGCAGATTATCGAAGAGGAGCAGCTCCGACCGCTCGAAGTGAACTCTGAGTTCTTCCGGGACTTTGAGACAAAGGAGCAGCGCGACGAAACGAAGCTCGAGAATGACGTACAGCGCCATGTACAACACCTGAAAAGGCTCAAGGAGGCGATGGCGCAGCGAGAAGATATGCAGCGTCGCCGGCAAAAGTACCGAGAAGGAATGCTGGAGCTGCACGGGGGCAGCGCACGATCGAGTTCCGTGCCGAAGAATCTCAGAAGCAACCAAGAAGACGAGCGACTTGAGCAACAAAGCATAAAGCGCCACCAGCGAAGCAACAGCATGTACAGCAGCCACGCAGGCGGGACGGGTACTGGTGGTAACAACACCCAAGTCATTTGTAGCCTCGACAAGCTCATGGAGCTAGAGAAGCGAATCCGATATCTGGAGGATGCTGGGCTTGGAGCCGGTGCGCTCGAAGACGATTGTCAGATTGAACGAAGTGGCGGCGGTGGTGCAGCCGGCGTGGACGAGAGCACTCTCGCGAAGGGAAGAGCAAGCGGACTTCACTTCTCGAAGCGAAAGAGCACCGGTGGTCCTCACGAACCTTCAAAGACAGTGTATGCTGTGAAACCCAGCGCTTCGAAAGTCAACAAAATGCGGGCAAAGGAGAAGCCGAATGTTGCAGCAAAGACAGGCGCGTCGAGGCAGATTAAGCCACAGGCGACGTTCCTGACCAGCTTGCCCGAGAGTAAGCAGCGGCAGCTTCGGCGCATGAGCGAGCGAGAACGCCGGCAGTTCCTGAAGCAGGAGAAGGCGAGCGAGGAGCGCGAGAAAAATCTTAAGCAGGACGTCGTGATCGACGGATGGCTCGAAAAGAAGCGCATCGCAGCGACGAATCGAAAAGCGGTCAGCTCGCATGTCCGGAACGGTCAATCACTGCGTGAGACGTCTTCAAGTACCAGAGCAACCGGGGGTCGCCCTGGTGGCAAAGCGCTTCCGCCACCGCCGAAAGTACGCGCGCCTGCTGTCGGTGCTGCTTCTGGGAAACATATCGCGAACCCACACCTGCAGAAGTTTGATGACATCAAGAAAGGGTTCGAGCGGCGCAACCAAGCACTGAAGCGCACACCGACAAACGTGAGAACTGGTTCTTCGCTGCTTGATGCTCGAGATGCTTCTAGCGGTGTCAGCAAGGACACCTCAACGACGAGATCTCGAAGCACCAAGTTTGGGAGCTCAAGCGAGAGACCCGCTCCGCGCTCCAGCGCAAAATTGCCTATCGCGAACCGCGCAAGCAACAGTACCTCCAGCGCGGCTGTAAAACGAACACCTCCGATTCCAGTGCCGAACCAAAGTCAGAAGCTTCCTGCGATCACTGGGGCCTCTGTCGCATCAAGGGACTCGCAGCTCGGGCTGTCGAACAGGCGAGCACCAGCTTCAGTCACGAACTCAAGCGCCTCCTCGAGTCAGGCACCCGCGCCACCAAGCTACCGTGTTAGTACTCTACCTCGGCTTGTGCCGCAGACTATTCGAGGACCACCTGCTCCCTCGCCGCCACCACAGAGTTCGAAGAATGCTAGCATGCCGCAGTTCAGTCGATTGCATAAGCGATAATGGACGCGACAACCATCGTGTGTTGATCGGAGGACCTTCATTGAAAATCTCTACATTCCATCGCTCGTGACCAACTACCTACCGGCACCTCCCGCATTATGGCACACTGCTCTTCTTAGCCTTGCGGAGAACGAACGCGATGTCCACTACATTCGGTCGCACAGGGATGCAATGCGCAGCAGTGCCACCTGAGCGCAGCGAACTCGTTCGAGCACGATGTCGAAAAACTCGGCCTGATTTCTCTGAGCGTCATTTTCCGCAGCAATGCGACATCGGTGCGATGGTCGTCGCACTATTGTGTACAAAGTTGCTTTCCGAGCATCTTTGCGGTCTTCGACTTCTCGGCGCACTTTGAGCGCGGGTGTCAGCACATGAACAACGCGAACCCGAAGACGCTGAATGACGATCACGCGCGCACGTGGACGATCTCGTCGTCGCCGCCGGCTCGTACCAGCTTTATTACCACGACACATGCTTTCGAATCGGCAAACCGCATCACATGTACGATCAAGCGGGTGGATGAGGGCGATGTGTCGAGTTTCCTGCATGGATTCGCTTGTGCGAAGCGCGAGCAGGGTTGTATGGCGCCGCTGATAGATGGTACGAAAGACGATCGAACTCGAGCGAGAAAATGAGATCGAGCGAGTGAGAGGGAGGCAAGTGCGTGGGTGTGAGCGAGTGTATCGAGAACAACGGATCAAGTGTGCTCGCTGCATGTGAAGGCGTATCGAGTTGAATGGAATATCCAAACAGCAAGAAGAGAAGCAATGGTACGATCAGGAAGGACATGAAACAGGCAATGGATGAAGGAGCAAGTACAAACCTTCTCCTTCTCTTCTTCTTCCTCGAAGACGCATACTCGTATCGCTAGCGTTCATGGCTGGAGTGAAGCTGTCTTGCTGGGAAACCTTGAAACTGGTCTACGTATGAACTGATCTCATGTTGCTTGATCGGTGGAGTGTCGATATCCGCTTCAAGCTGCTCGCCAGAGGTAGATCGCAAAACGCCACGAGATCAGTAGCTTGCGCAGCGGATGTCGGAGGTCAGCGCGATGGCACGGTGTACGTCGCGGCCGCTCGCGAACCAGAAGATCAGCGCCAGCAGGTTCTCGTCCAGCGAGCGGAGCGATTCCGCGCTCTTCGCATGAACCACGGTGCTCAGGAACGCCAGCTTGGACGCCATCGGGAGCGCGGACTGCAGCACCTGGTTGTCGTGCGTTTTGCGCAACAGTTTTTGCTCTGCACTCAGGTCGCTGTAGCGAAGGTGGTCGACCTGCGTAAGCTGGAGCAGCTCAAGCTCACGGTTCGTAGACAGCGCGTCGCGCAGCGCCGCAACCACGTCCACACCCAGAATGGCGCCGTGCAGACGCAGCTCGCGCAGCGCCATTTGCGCGCCGCTGCTGTCCTCGGACGCCAGCAACGCCGCAAGGCGCTTGACACCCGTGCCAGACAAGAAGCTGCTGTCGTTCAGGTTCAGTGACAGCAGTCGCGTGCGCAGCGGGCTTACACTCAGTGCCTCGAGCAGCGCGTCCACATCACTCTCTGGGATGTTGAAGGACTGCAGACTCAGATGACGGAGGTGCACGCAGTGCTGAAGAATCTGTGGCACGATACTGGCTTCGACGCGGCAGCAGTTGAAGCTGAGCGAGCGGATCTGGCGGCCGAGCAGCGCTACCATCGCACGCATCGCCTCTTTCCCCTCGTTGGAACGGTTGCACTCGAGTTGAATTGCGTATCGACCGTCCTGGCGCTTCCACGCGCTCTCCAGCGGCTCTCGCTCGATGTGCTCAATAGAGTCTCGCTGCACCCATCCGAGTCCGACACCCGGGATGACGACGCACACTGCGCCGTCCGACTCTCGCTCACATAGCCCCTCGAGCTCGCACTGTGCA
>JAASFW010000547.1:0-16063 GCA_023334005.1 Globisporangium orthogonon
GGCATCGCTATCGTTTTGGCAGCCAGATGCTTCGACGTGTGCAGCTCACGACGGAACCCGGTTGCAGACTGGTGCGGGACTTTGGTCCGCTCGAAGAGCGCACGATTCGGTCGTACATCCGCCAACTGGTCTGCGGAGTCGGGTCTCGTTCGTAATTAGTGTCGTCTCGAAAAATTCCCATTGCGACCTTTTATTCGAAACTCTGCGACTTCCTGTGACCGATTCAGCACGAGCCAGACTATCTCTAACAGAGCTTAGGCGAGCCGAACCTTAGCGAGTCGTACCGAACCGAACCGCACCGGTACTTGTCGAGCACAAGAATACCACAATTTTGCCTGAAAATCGTTACTACCGAAAAACGCACAGAGGCATGAGTATCGTGCGGCCAGAGGACGAGGAGGGCGCCGCGCTGCCGGCGTTCTCGCTGCGCGAGCTGCAGCTGCGCAAGGCGGAGAGCCGCAACACCGTGACGTTCGGCGCACCGGCGCGTGCCAGCGTGTTGCTGCGCGTCCTGCACCCAAAGACGCACGCGTACGAGGAGCGCGACCGGCGCTGGCTGCACCTGCTGCAGGCGGTGGCGGCGGTGCCGTCGCGGCGCGTGGACACGCTGACGGCGCTCGTGCGGCTGGCGCTGCAGCTTCTCCCTTCACGCACGTGGCGCTTGCGCCTGCACACGATGGTGCGCGCGACGCTGGCGGATGCGGACGCTATGAGCAGCGCCACCGACTTCCCCAAGCGCGCGCTGGCGTCGCTGCAGCTCAAGGAGCGCGTGGCGCAGTTTCTGCGCGAGTGGCTCGCGGACCCGGTGGAGGGTTTTGCGCTCTGGAAGGAGCACGTCGTAGGTACGCCATTCGCTGAAGTACTAGGAATGCGAGTAGGTTCTTCTGGCGACGAGTGAGTGAGGCGGTATGATGGCAGGCGGACTCCACTTGGACGACTTGGTGGCGACGCCCGTTGGCGCTGGGTACCTGCGCGGCTACCGGCGCGACGACGGCTTCTGCGTCGTGCTGTACCCGTGGGGCCACGGCTTCATTCGGCTCCAGGAGGTGCAGCGGCTCGAGCAGGCGATCGTGGCGGAGCGCAAGAAGCGCAAGCTGAACCAGTTCCTGGTGCTGGAGCACCAGCACCTGTACGAGGAGGTCGAGTCGCTGCTGGAGAACTACCCGCCTGAGGACGGTGCGAGCAGCGAGAGTGGCGAGCCGCTTGTGAAGTTGACCCCCGAGGGCGTGGCCATCGAGGAGTACGAGAAGCTGGTCGAGGCGCTTCAGGAGGACGAGGTGCGCCATGATGGGAACTGTGTATGTGATGGTGCCATGTGTGTGTGTGTCACAAGCTCACTCTTTGTTGTTCATGTGGGTAGCCGGTCGACGCGGAGGTGCTGCAGCGCGACCTGAGCTTCGTGCGCCGCGTGCAGGCGCTCGCCAACAGGACGAAGCACCAGCGCCAGCGCCAGCATGACACCAACGAGATGCCAAAGGAGCCAGCGGCAGACGACGTCCCGACTCCAGTGGAGGAGAAGGAGGATTGCGACGAAGACATGGGTGACGGCGCCGCTCTCACTCCACAGGAGCCAGCGCAGCTGCGTCCTGCGCAGGAAGAAGAAGAGTTCGAGGAGGAGCAGGAGCAGGCGCAAGAGCAGGAGCAGGAGCAGGAGGGAGCGATGGAGCAGGACGAGTGACGAAAGGAAGCAGGAGGACCACCGATCGTATTTATTCGGGATAACTACCACTCCATTCGACCATTCGGCTCCTAGCAGATGACGAAGGAGGACGACCACATCCTGCGCATCCTGCGCTGCGCGTACGCGTATCTGTTGTTGCTGCTGCTTCTTCGTCGTCGTCCTCTGATGCATGCTGCCTACTGACCGGGAGCCTGCGAGTGACTGCGTGCCGGCAGCCACCACTTCGACGTGCTGCAGCTGGCAGCGCCGGAGTTCGTGGACATCGCGCTCGTGCGCCGGTACAGCGACTTTCGCTTCTGCTCCTGCTGCTGCTTGGTGGCAGACCTAACGCTCTTGTGCGCGCGATTGGTGCCATGGCAGCCGATACAAAACGCTCGCAGTGCTCGTGCACCCAGACAAGAACAAGGCTGCAGGTGAGCTGCTGAACAGTTGCTGACGAACACCTCGCTGGCTGACCGGAGAGACTTACAACTGCATCGTTGTCACCGCCGTCGTCCCCAGACGCGGAGGAGGCGTTCAAGCGTCTAAGCGAGGCGTACGAGTGTCTGAGCGACGAGAGTTCCCAGCGCAGCTACCTCCGCTCGCTGGTTGGGCGACAAGAGGCGAGTGCGAAGCGCAGAGCACCACCACCACCACCGTCCACGACAGCAGCAGGAGCAGGGGGGCCACCACTGTATCCTCGCAAATGTCGGAAGAAGAAGAAGAGCGACGAGCCAAAGCCGCCGCCGCCGCCGCCGCCGCCGCCTCGCCGTTCGCGCACGCCCGAGGAGATCTGGCGCGCGTTCCAGGAAGAGGAAGAGCGCCTCGCGCGCCAAGAGTTCCTCGCGAAAGGCTTCGAGCGGACGTTCGCGTCGTCACCGTCGAGTTCGCGAGACAATGGGACGAGCAGCAACAAACGCAGCAGCAGTAGCGAACCCGTCCGCCGAAGCGAGTCTCCAAGCGCGGGTGTTGATGACACTGCAGTGCAGGAGTCCATCATGAACTCTGATCTGGACGAGAAAGCGCAAGGCTGGACGCGCTGGCAGAAGCACCGTGGGTCAGTGACGCCTTCGTCAGCATCAGAACACGGCCACAATGTTGCTGCTAGCACTGCATCTGCTGCAGTCGACGACAAGGACCGCGAGTTGCACACCAGCCGACCCACAAATGATCAGTCGGAGATGATCTGCTGTCTGCTCTGTCGGCGCAAGTTCCCGACCCATGAAGCGCTCAGCCGCCACAACACGCTCTCAAAGCTGCACTTGGCCAACCTCCAACACCAGTCGTCGGCGTAAGCGAGACACATAGCCAGTCAGCGCGTCACGCAATGTTCCAGACTTTCACCACGTTGTCCTGCCCGCCGCTGATGAGCGCCTTCGCATGCAGCCAGCTCACGCTGTTGACGAAGCCGTGGTTGGACTCGATCACTGCGAGCACCTGGAGCTGCTCGGCGTCGACGATGTACAGCAAATCGTCCGAACTGCACACGACAGTCCGACCGCACAGCTGCAGCATCGAGATCCACTTGGACGCGAGTCGCAGCTCGGACTTCACTAACGGGTGGCTGTACAGGTCGCTGAAGTGGAGCAGCCGTCCGTCGCCCGTCGAGCACAGCAGCTGGCCGCTCGGGAGCAGACACATGCTGTAGACCGGCGAGTGTACGTGGTCCAAGCAGCCGACGTACTCTGCTGTCAGGAAGTTGAAGATCTGGATCGTTCCATCATTCGAGCCGCTAAGCACGAGCGTACTGCAGTCAGTTGAGCGATTCGCAGCGAGCACTTGCACTGTCGCTTTGTGAACATGGAAGGCGCGCGCAGCGTGAACATCGCCATCGTTAGCAAAGTTGCTGCGCTGATGTCGTTGGTGGTTGTCATCAGAACGCTTGAGTGAGGCTGACGGTGCAGCAGGCAGATCCCAGAAGAGGACTGCCGAGTCTGCTGCACCAGAACAAACGCGGTCCCCATCTATGAACATGCATGTGATCCGAGAAGTGTGGTCGCGCAGCACGAACTGGCAGAAGCCGAGTTCGCCGTTCCAGACCCGGATGGTGGCGTCGTCCGAGCAGCTCACGATCCGCTGGGGTTGTGCTGCTGGCAGATGCGCCTTCGTCACATGCGCAGTGTGTCCCGAGAGCACGTGCAGCAGCTTGAATCCCGCCACGCAGCTGTAGACGCGCAGCGTGGTGTCGTGAGATCCCGAGACGAGCCAGCGCGCGTTGAGGTCGACACAGGAGACGTTGTCGGCGTGGCCGAAGAGGGTGTGCATGCATGCAAAGGACGAGCGCGACCAGACTTTCACGGACCGGTCCATGGAGCATGAGACGATGTAGCGATCGTCGCCCGCGATGACCGAGCAGACGCCGCTCGTGTGACCGACAAGGTTCTCTGGCTGGAGCTGGTACTCAAGCGGTGGATACTCGTGCTCGCTCGAAAACGCTCGGTGTTTGGATGCGTTCGCAGCGGCAAACGCTGCGTACGCTCGAGACGAGCGCCTGGACTTTGGCGGCAAGGCTTCCACTGGCTCGGAGCTGTCAGAACTCGTGTCAAGTGACTGTGATAACTCCAATGTACATGTCGCGAGCGCAGCATTCTACGAGCGCACCTGGGTCCACCACCGCTATTGCTGCTGCTCGCCGTACTACTCCAAGCGTCTACGTGGACGCCCGGAGGACAAACCACGCTCTGCGCGTTCTCGGCGACTCTGGAAACGCGTCGTGCTCCGCCGCTGCGCAAACTCTTTCGCTCCGCCACCAGCAGCTCCAGCTCCGCTGCCAGCATCTCCACTTCCACGGACTCGGGGACTGCCGGGTTGTTGCTGTTAGCTCCGTCGTCTTTCTCCATGTCTTCTTGCGGCGGCGGCGGCGGCGGCGGCGGCGACTTGGAGACGGCAGTGACGCGTCTGCCAGTGCTCGTGGTTGTCGTCGAAGGTCGCGTTGCGACCCCATTTCCGCCCTCGTCGTGCGTGTGCTCTGTTGGATGCACCGTCGGTCGGAGGAGCGCGGAAGCGCGCGCTAGCGGCGGCCGGCGAGGAGACGCAGTAGCAGCAGCAGGCGGAGACGGGGCGATGGCGGTGGCGTCGGCGGGCAGCGAGTGGCGGTCGGCTCGGCCAGACGCGTGGTTGCGCGGCGAGTGGTCCACTTGGCGCTGCGCGCGGGAGCGGCGCGGGCGTTGCGGCTGGTGCCATGGGGATGGCGCGACGCCGAACCACATTGCGTCCTTGCGTCATTGCGTCGCTTGAAGGTCCACGTGTCCATGCGCGTAATTCGCGTTCTCGCCGGTCTCAGAGCGGGGGTTTTCCTCGGTCTCTGCGGCTAGTTTCGGCACTGCCAGCCGCGCGCAGCCCACCAAGCGACCATGGCGGACGAAGGTGCGTCCTCCGGCGCCTGCGACCGCCTGCCGCCTGCGCCTGACGACCGCGCTCTCTCTCTCTCTCTCTCTCTGCCGCGGCGCGCGTCGCAGACGACGTGGTCATCCGCCGACGCCTGCTCACGCGCACCAGCGCGCTCGGCAAGACCGGGCTCAAGAAGTGCGCCGAAGGACTGCTGGCGCTGCTCGACGACCTGGCGGACGAGAGCGCCGACGCGGACGTCTGGTGCGTCCCGCCGCCGCCGCCGCTGCGCCCTTGCCACAACGCTGCTCACTCGCCGCCCGCACTTGCGCAGCAAGAAGGCCATGGACGCGCTTTTCTGGGAGATGGAGCAGCTCGAGTTCGAAGCCAGCAAGACCGACATCCTGGGCTTCACGTCCCAGCGCGAGCTCGAGGCGTACGAGGCGCTCAACGCGGACATTGGTGCGTGCGCTTCGGGACGGAAACGCGGCTTGTGCATGCTAACAAAACAGGGTAAATGCCGCCAGACGCGTCGATCGGCAAAGTGTCCAAGGAGATCGAGGAGCTCAAGACCAAGGTACGCGAGGAGAAGACGGTGCGCGCGTACAAGGAGGAGTACGAGTCCATCGCGCGCGTGGTGAACGAGCTGCCGTCGAGGAAGGAGATCGCAGCGTACGTCTCTCTGTCTCTACGTGCGGCGAGTGTTGGTATTCGCTGGTCTCCACTGACTCGCGCATCTATCCGGCTGCTCGTCCACCTCAGAGAGTCGGCGGTGGAGGAGAAGCGCTCGAGCGACGCGCTCGAGACGATCAAAGCAGTGGACAGCAAGCTCGATCTCCGCCACAAGCAGTTCTCGCTACTCATGGGGACGATCCAGAACCTCAAGGCCACGCTGGACGAAGACCTCCAGATGGAAGAGGAGGAGGAGGAGCAGCGCAAGCTCGCGGAGGCGGACGACGAGGACATGGAGGACGGACTCGTGCCGACCGCCAAGTCTCCGCGTTCGCGGCTAGATGAAGGCGGCGCTGGCGACGAAGGTGCGCTGTGGGGTGAGTTGTTTTCTCCCATAGGATGCCGGCTGACGCCTGTACGCGTGGTGCTCTTCAGGTGAAGCTACGTCCAGTCGCCCGACTTCACCATAAACTGGCAGACACTCCACTCGTATGAGAGCGTGCGCGTGATAGTATATCATGAGCAACCGACTGCTCGGAGAGTTCGCTCGCTCGTTCACTCGCTCTCACCGCCATCTAATCGTCTGCGAGCTTGCAGATATCCTCATACTCGACGCGATCGAGAACGTCGCCTCTGCGGTTTCCAGACACGAAACACAAACGCGGTTAGTTAGTGTCCCACCCCACTAACATCACACCTCACAACCCATGAGAAAACACCGGACGTACTTCCGAGACCCGCTCGTGATCCGAACCTTGGCGCAAAAGTCGTCCACCGAGATGGAGAGCAGCTCTGCGACACTGCCGCGGCCTGCGCCGTTCACGATCTTAACCTTCCGCCCGACTTTCGGGATTACCGTCTCCAGGTCGTCCTGGTCCAGCTTCAAGACGTCTCCGGATCCCAGGAGCTCCACCGTGGCGCAGAACTTGTCCTCGACTGCCGTGACGACGCCTTTCTGCTTGTAGTACGCGCCGCCGCCGACTTTCTTGTTCACGACCTTCACAACGATGTCCGTCGCGAGCCAGTGGTCGAGCTTCAGCTTCTTCTTCTCGTCCTCCTGCCGCTTTCTGAGCTGGCTCTTGCGGCGCTCTTCCTCTGCCATGAGGTCGTCCACGGCGTTCCGCTTCCGCTTGCCCGCGTCACCATCTGCAGACGACCGCGATGCCGACTTGTTCAAGTCCCCACCGCCGAACACGTTGAACGCCAGCTTGGAGGACGACGACGCGCCGTCGCCGCCTGCGTCCTTCGTCGCCTTTGACGGCGCGAAGCCGATCTTGATCTTCTCGTCCTTGTCCGAGCGCTGGAGCTTCGTGGGGCGGAGCGCGTCTGGGTCTTCGTGCTCCTTCGCCACCTCCTGCGCGATCTTGAGCTGCCGCTCGATGAACGCGCGGTTCCGCTCTTCGTGGTCCAAGTCCGACTTCGCCTTCTTCTCGAGCTCCTCTTGCCGCGCCAGTGTGCGCGGGTCTCGGTCGATGTACTGGATGTACCAGCCCTGTGGCCAAGCGACGGCAGTTGTTCAGTTGAAGGGTTCGCAGTCGACGCAAAGCGAAGGGTAAACGGGTGACGCACCTTCTCTGTCTCGTCCACCGTGCACTTGCCCGTGCGCCCAAGGTACTGCACGAAGGACCCGAGCGTGGTCCACTGCGTGGCGTTCATGTGCACGTGCAGCTTGTCGGCGATGTACTCGTTGTATACGAGGGTCGCGCGCACGCGCTTGGTGCCATGGCGCCGCCGCAGGTTCTCCAGGAACGCTTTCTCGAACTGCGCATGTGCGTGCAGTTAGTTCGTTATCCAGACGGGTTTACGAGCTCCAATACGACGGCGATCACCAAGCGGCCAGCCAACCAACTAGCAGCAAGAAGACACACGCACGCTCTCGCTGTAGTCGCTGATGAACTTGTCCGGGTCGCTCGCCACGATGAGCATCTGCCGCTGGTGGCTCTCGGACGTCGTGTGGCACTTGAAGCCGTTCTCGTCGCGACACTGCTTCTGGCACACTTGGCAGAACCAGCGCAGCTTCTGCAGCCCCTTCGCCTGCGGAAAGGAGAGAGCGTGAGTACGTGCTTGCGAGCGAGAGGCGCGCGTTGGCACAGCGATAGAGCAGCGCACCTTCATGCGCGTGGCGATGGCCTTGGGCGTGAGGAAGTCGCTCTTCCCCATGTTGCTGCCGTGTCGAGATGATGGACGAGCTGCTCAGAGTGAGGCACTTGGAAACTGAGCCGCAACTCGCTAGTGACAAAAACGAAGGATTGATCCAATACAAAACCCAAGCTACTTTGTTATCCGAGCCAACACACACTGCTTCAGTTCCGCCACGGATGTCGGCGGCGTCGACGCCGACGCAGTCTGCCTCGCGAACACGAGGCTCCCATCTTGCCGCCACTCGCGCACGCTCAGGTCCAGTTCCTGCAGCATCTCGGGCGGCAGCGGGTAGAAGTTCGGCATGAAGCGGAGATCCCAGTTCGAGCGCTCCTGCATTGCAACAAACACGTTAAGCGGCGCTCGGCACACCCGCGAACACGCGAGCAATCTCTGCGATCACACATCAGCGCTCAGCCTGACGCACCGCTGAGCCAGAGAGAAAGTAGAACCCCAGCAGCGAGAACGTCTCGTCGAACGCCGGGTACCCGCAGTGCCGAAAGTCTGCGGCGATGATGACCGCGACGCCGTCCTCACTGCTCGAGCGGCTCTTCGGGTCCTCCGCCAGCAGCGACGACAGCGCCGAAAAGTACTGCGGGTCCGCGCGCTGCGCCGCCTCCGACGCAGCTTCGGAGTTGAGGAAATCGCTCAAGCTCACGCGGCTGAGGCTGCACAGCAAATTCGCGTCCCCGTTCAACTCCACGTCCTGCTCCTGGAGGAACGCGGCGGTGTCCGGCGACACCTCTTTCATGCTCGACACCAACTTAGAGAAGCTGGACGGCGGGTCGCGGCTCGTCCCCGGAGCTGCGTGCAGATGCGAGGCGGCGATCGGTGGCCGCAGTCCTGGAAGCGCTGTTACAGCGGACGGAAGCAGATTCGGACGGAAGAAAGTGGCCTTCCCACTCGCGGACTGAGCGTCCTGGTCTTCATCATCCTGCTGCGCCGTGGATGTACCCTCCATCTCCAACGTGCTGAAGCATGTGCACAGGTGTTAGCGACTCTTATACCTCCGGGCAACGAGCGATAGCTTCCAGCCTCACCTGAACATGACCTTCGAGAGCGTCGAGTACCCTTCCCAAGTGTCCAGGTCCAGGGGCTTCGCCAAGCCGTTGAGAGGATGCGGCAAAGGAAGAGGCGGCGTCGGCGTAGCTTTCGCTTCATTGCCCGGCGTCTCGGAGAACTGCAGCAGCTCCTGCGTGATGTTGTACTTTGACGGCCTCGCGGTGGGTTGGGTTGGGGCCGCGAACGCTGCGCTGGTGGTTGGGGGATTAGCGAGTGTAAACTGCAGCGGCGGGTCCTTCGATTTGTGAGCAGAACGACTGCTCGACGGAGGCGAAGTTTGCTCCGAGTTCGCTTTCGGAGACGAATCGAACTGACCTGGAGAGAGACAACAGACCACGGCGATCGTCACATGTTCAACACTCGCACGGGTGTAGCACTCACACAGTTAAGCCAGCCAGTAAGGTAGAACACACCGCTCTGCTGCAGCAAGAAGTTGAGGTCGCAGTCCGAGCGGTGCTGCGGCGTGGACTCGTAGCTCGCGTGGCACACGGGACACTGGAACGACCTCACGCTCGCGTGGCTCAGGAAGTCGTCCATGTCCGCGTCGTCGTCGTCTCCCTCCGCACCTGACGGCAGGGGGCGGTGCCACTGGAGCTTGCGCAAAAAGTTGTACGCCGCGTTCGCCCACAGACAGACGCTCTCCGTCGGCGCCTTGAAGCGCACCGCCTGCGACGCCCAATCCGACGCGTCCGACACCGCCTCAGAGTACACCTCCGTCGACGCGGGCCGCATCCTCTGCGAGCTCCTCTTCCCCATCGGCGACACCACGCGGGACGGACTCTCCAAGAGCCTGTGCGGCCGCGCGGACGGCGACAGGAGCTCGTCGGCTTTGCTTCGCTTCGCCTTCGACGGCGTCTCCATCGCTTCGTCGTCGCCGTCCCCCTTCGCAGGTCGCTTGTTCTGATGCCGTATCAGTATCCGAGTCGCCACGTTAATCGCATGCAAAACCAGCGACGCTGCTTCCTCTGAAGAGACTGCACCGCACCCACCTTTTTCGACAGCACGAGCACTGCGTCTGTGACGGCAGGCGCCGGCGTCGCACCGGACAGTTGGCACTGGGGTAGTGCGATCTGCAGGCGGAAGCGCTGGGTGTTGCATCGACGCCATTGCGAGACACAACGCGTTGCCAGTTAGGTAGTTGTCACATATGCAGAGCTCAACACAGGCGCACACCTGGTTCTGGTGGTTCTTGGACACCTCCATGATCCGGACCGCGAGCGTGCTCTCGTCGCTGTCTTTGCTCAGGCACAAGCCGCTCGAGATGCGCAGAATCGACTGGTTCTCCACCGCTTTGCTGCAGGCACGCGCACAGTTGGGTGGCAACCAGGAGCGTCAGTCTCCGCATTCCCTCGCCGTCGCGAGCGCAGCTCAGCTCAACACAGGCCGTCCCACCCGTTCTCATACAGCAGCTGCACCGCGAGATGGCGCTGGTCCACGCATGCGGCGCAGCAGTCGCCCGCGCGCTGCACGCGCACGTCGAACGTCGCCTTGCGGCCGAACTGGTCCTTGTACCACTTCGGCGGCGGCTGCTGCGTGACCGTAAGCGCGCAGTGCGGCGGCATCTGCGCTTTCGCTGCGTGCAGCTGCTGTTGCTGCTGCTGCTGGAACCCCAGCGCCTCGCACTTGATGGGCGGGATCATGGCGCGGGTTTCAACCCAAACGCTCTGCCGCCTTGTCGCTGCGCCTGCGCGTGCGTTCTGCGTTCCGGGGGCTGCTGGTACTGCGAGGCGTGCGGGGAGGCCTCCGTCGTGCGCGCCCTGGCTGGGGGCTAGGACCTTCTCGCAAGCGGCTCGAGACGCAGGGCGGGCGGGCGGCAGCTTGGAGCTCCTGCTGCTGCGGCGATCTGTCTTCGAGTGCCGCTTCCGAGAAGGCCCTAGCCCGCTGCTTCCGGATAAGTCGCGCGTATAGCCGCACAGCTGTGGCGAATAGCAGGCGCAGAAAGACCTCTTCCCGATTATGATCCGGATGGCCGCCCACTTTCAACTCCGCCCGCCCCACTTGACCTTCTCCGCTCCATGAGCAGCTGCTGCGGCTGCCGGTGGCGCGCGCCGCGGCAGCTGCGCTACGTGGCACCGACGGTCGTGTGCACGCTCATCGGCTGGCTCTACGGCTCGTTCACGTACTTCGCGCAGCCGCTGCTGCTGGCAGTTGGCGCACGCGTCTGGGAGCTGGCGGCGTTTCACGCGATGACGCTGCTGCTCTGCGCGTCGCTGGCGCGCTGCCTGCTCTCGCGCGAGTCGTTCGTGCCGCGCCACACGCTGCCGCGCGGACAACTTCCGTCGCAGCAGACGCAGGCGCAGGCGGTGGAGAGCAAGATGAACGGCGATGTGCGCTTCTGCCGCAAGTGCCGCGCGCTCAAGCCCGACCGCGCGCACCACTGCAGCACGTGCCGCCGCTGCGTGCTCAAGATGGACCACCACTGCGTCTACATCAATAAGTGCGACAGATGCGTTGTGTGCTTGTGTGGGCGAGACGCAGTCGCGACTCACATGCACGCTTGTTTGGCGCGTGGGCAGGTGCATTGGGTTCTACAACTACAAGTTCTTCCTGCTCTTCCTCGGCTGGAGCTCCGCCACGTGCCTGTACCAGAGCTCGCTGCTTTTCTGCTACCTGCTCGCTGACAGCTTGGACCACTCGGCGAAACTCTACGTCTACGGCAAGCTGCGGTTCCTCTCGCCGTCGTTCCAGGTGCGCTTTGCTAGGAGCGATGGACGAGGGTAGCGCGCGTCTCTGATGCCAACTACGCTCTGCTCCCTGTCCGCCGTGATATCCCAGATTGTGTTCGTGTTCTTCGTGAGCTTCTGCCTCGGCGCCGCGCTCTTGTGCTTCTATCTCCTGCACCTGTTCTTCACAGCGCGCAACTACAGCACGCTCGAGTTCTACGAGAAGCGCCGGGAGCCGTACTACGTCAACTTTTTCGATCTCGGTGTCGTGCGCAACTTCCAGCAGGTGTTCGGGACCTTCCGTGAGCTCCCGTACTGGTTCGTGCCCGTGCAGAGCCCCAGCACGCTGCGGTCGCTCGGGCTGCGCTTCCCGGTCAACTCCAAGTACGAGAAAGAGGACTGAAGACCGCAGCACTTCACATGCACGCACGAATAGACAGACGGATAGAGGTGCTCACTCGCACGCGCTTTCGAAGTTCTGAGTTCGCGTGCGCTGGAGAAGCAAGGACAGCTTCGCGTCCTCTCTATACGCACAAACGCACTCATCGCTCCGGAGTTTCCGCAGATGCACAGCGGTTGACGACAGCTACGTCCTAGCAGGTACAGCCGCGACCGCGCTTGGTCTCCGCAGTTGTGTGGACGTGCCTGACGCCGAATCGAAGCGCGTCGAGTAGAGCTGCTGCATCGCTGTGGAGTTGCGCCTTGCTGTAGCTGTCGGCGATGCCGGTTTATCACTTGGCGCTTTCGCCGATCCGTAGCGAGACAGCGGTGAGGTCGCGAGCGGCGTCTCCATGGGATCTGACCCTGCAACTGTGAGGGCTGGCGGGCGAATCTCAGGGTCGAAGAACTCGATCACGCTTTGATGTCGCGGACGACGTTTGCGAAGCGCGCCGGCGTCATCCAGCGTCGGCTCGAGCCTGTTGATCTCTTCAAGCAGGCGCTCGAAGCCGCAGAGCAGCAGGTTTCGCTCGCGCTTCGATGCCATCTCGAGCACCACGCGGCCGCGGTGGTGGCTCTTGCACACGATGATGAGCCCTCGGCGGTGGCTCACCTTGCTCGCGAGGCGTGACGCGTGCTTGTTCCCAGTGCGCAGCACCGGCACGACTTCCTCAACGTCATCTGCTCGCCGCATCCGATGCGAGGCCGTTAGTTAAGTGTATCCACCTGCCTGTCTAGAGGAACGACACCAAGTGGACGCGTCGACGTACGCAGGTTGATGCGAGGCTGGCGCTTGCGGGACGGCGACCAAGTGAGGTAGCACTCCCCGGCGTCTGCGTTCACGACGAGCAGCAGGTGGATCGCCTTGAGCGCGCCGGTGATCGACACCTTGTGTGCCGAGAAGCCAGCGCCGAGCAGCTCACGGAACCTGGCGAGTGTGATCTGCTCCTCCTCTTCATCCGCTTGGCGGTTCTCGATGCGACTGCGCGCGAGCTCGAGGATCGGCCGGACGACGTCGTGCCACCGTGTCAACACACGGTAGCGCCGGTACACTCGCTGCATCTTCACGGCCGCGTCTGCGCGCAGGTGCAGGTGCAGGTCGAGCGTCCTGTCCGCTCGATTACAGAGCCCCCGCAAGAGTAGCAGTAGCACCAGTAGCAGTAGCAGGAAGTCTCGGTGGTGAGCGCGGCAGCAAGCGCAAGCAGCCAAGTGCGACGGACGTACGCGGACGATCGGGGCTGGAAATGTGGATAGCGCTGCTTCTTCTTGAGCTCTTCCGCCTTTCACATCGCCGAGTGTTAGCCAGCGTGCTGGCGATACATATCACGAAGAGTTTAGGCACCAGCGACGATCACCGCACCGGCGAGTCCGGGAGCAAGCCGAAGAAGCGCTGGATCGTGACACAGCGGCTCTCCTGGCTCCACACTGCCGGCTCGGCTTCGACTTCGCTGAGGGAGAGCGGGAAGCTGGACGGTGCCTGGTCGCTACTGCCCGCGAGGCGAGCGCTGGACCCCTTTGACGGCGGGCGCTTGGATGCCGCAGACGACGCCGACGACGACGTGCTCAGGAAGCTGCCCATGCTGAGACGGGTAGGCAGCTGACGAAGCGACACGAGACGGTTGACTGAACCTGATAATGCAATCGACAGAATGCGTGCCCTAAGATCCCTGAGCATTCTGGGAGCCCTGAGAGCCCTAAGAGCCCCGAACAGCGCAAATGAGCATGACACATTCAACTAGTGGTGGATTCAAGCGATGTCTTCTCAATGCGCAGGGAGAAAGAACCTGGCGCTGATGATGCTCAAGCGGCATCACTGCCGAAGCTCGGGAGCCGTCGTCGCTACTGAAGAGGAGCAGCCACGCGCTCGAGCACCAGCGGGATGACCTCGCAGTTGGCCGGGAAGATGTCCTCCTGGCCTGGCAGCAGCGCGTCATAGAGGCACCGCATGAACCTGGAGTGCGCCACGACCGCGACGTAGCGCTCCGGCGCCACGTCGAAGAGCTGCTCGAGGAACACGCGCGCGCGCGCCTTGATCTCTTCGTCCGTTTCGCGGTGCGTCGGCGACCACAGCACGTCGTCTTCGTCTTGCACGCGCGTAAAGTCCACACGCGGGAACTTGGTCTTGAGATGCGCAAGCGGTCTGCGCTTGTCGCACGTGTTCACACCCATGATCTCGCGGCAGAGCTCGAGGCACGTGAACGGCACCTGCTGCAGGTAGTCGACGAAGAAGAGCTCAGCCGTGTGGATCGCGCGCGAGAGCGGCGAGACCACTACGCGTGCGACGGGCGGCATCCCGCGCGCGCGCTCGGCAGCAAGCGCTCCCGGCCCCTTGTTGCGTGCGTCCTCGATCCCGAACAGTGTGAGGTCGGCGTCGAGGTACGCGTCGCTCTTGGCGAACTCTCTGTCCCAGCGCTCCGTGCCGTACTCGCGCTCCGCGGCGTTGTGGATCCCCTCGGCGTGGCGCACGAAGTACACGACTTTGACGTCGGCGCCTGCGCTCGCCACGCGCGCCTCGAGTTCTGCCCAGCTACCGGTCGCGAGCGCAAACTTCTTGAAGAGCTGGGGCGCATCTGCCGCTGTAGGGTACCCCTCACTGCTGCCGTCGCGCACGAAGAAGCCTTCGAGCGCGCGGATCTCCGCCATGGCGTCTGCTGCTGCTGCTGCTGCTCGGAAGCTTTGCGCGGTTGGCCGCGAGTTCGAGAGTGACTTCCACTCGAAGCGCCGCTCGCCCGTCCGGTCGCAGGATCTTCATGGTGGGTGCGTCGCTGGCGTCAGCTGCGTTCGCAGGCCATCGCTGCAAGAGATTCGGCGCAGCCCATGCGCTCGGCCTTCGCATTATCCCGCATTGTTGAAGCTCTTCCGGTGCCCACACGGAGCCGAATACGCGTGCGTCCGGCTGCGTGTCTTGGAGGCCCTCGCAGCCAGCGAGCGGAGGACTCGCAGTCGACGCCTCGCAGGCTGGCTGCCTCCAGCTCCGGCACCGAATCCTCCAGACGTCGACGTGGCCACAGAGCGCGAGCTTGCGAATGGGGTTCGCGTGGCGTTTAGCGATGACAAACGCGCGCAGAGATGGTTCACGCGACGACAGAGACGTGCAGAGGGCGACTGGAAAGGTGGCAACGGCGACGGCGGCGGCGAGTGCGACTGCGCGTTGGCGGCGGAGGACATGGGTGCGGCAGCCTGATGATGATCCCCACAATTTGCTGCACAATCAAACTGCCCAACCGGCAAACCTCCGAAATGCCGTGGCGCATTCTTCAATTTGCGCGCTCGAGCGCAAGTGCTCCGCTGCTGCTGCGCCACTGCCCACCGCTGATGCGCGCCACCACCGCCGCCGCCAGCCGCCGCGTTAGCGTCACGCGCGGCCGCGGCGTCTGGCGCAAGGGCTCGCCCGCCGCTGAGCGCTTTGATAACGCGGTGCTGCGCGAGCTGCCGATCGACGAGGAGAGCGGCAACCACGTGCGCGCCGTGCGCGGCGCCTGCTTTTCGCGCGTGTCGCCCACGCCGCTCGCGAGCCCGCAGCTTGTCATCGCGTCGCCTGCGGCGCTCGCGCTCGCTGGCATCGACGTCGCGCGCCGCGAGAGCGACCTACCGACGACGACAACGGGGGACATCGTGCCTGTCGACGAGCTGGTGCCGTTCCTCGCCGGCAACGAGCTCTTCGCGGGCTCTGAAACCGCCGCGCAGTGCTACTGCGGCCACCAGTTTGGCTACTTCTCCGGCCAGCTCGGCGACGGCGCGGCCATCTACCTAGGTGAAGTCGTGAACAACGCCCGTGAGCGCTGGGAGGTGCAGCTCAAGGGTGCAGGCTTGACACCGTACTCGCGCACGGCCGACGGCCGGAAGGTGCTGGTGCGTGCACACTGAATATGCTGGGGTGGATAGTCATACTCCTAAGGAGAAATCGACGCGGCCAGCTTATTCAAATGTGCCCGTGTGGTGCAGCGATCGACGCTGCGCGAGTTCCTCGCGAGCGAACACATGCACGCGCTCGGCGTGCCGACGACGCGCGCGGGGAGCGTCGTGGTCTCGCACGACACGACTGTCGTCCGCGACATGTTCTACGACGGCAACCCGAAGAAGGAGCCGACCGCAGTGGTCA
>JAASFW010000548.1:0-16052 GCA_023334005.1 Globisporangium orthogonon
CTCAGCGCGACGTGGCCCATTGGCTCCGTCGACGCGTCCGACTCGAACCAGTGCAGCACCTTGCGTCTGCCGTCGAGCACGTAGTATCGGAAGTTGACGATGAGGGCCTTCGCGCGCTGGAGCGTTCCTGCAATGACCGCGAGCACGACGGCCTAGTATCCTTCCACCACCAGAACCTGTCCGCAGCGCCAGCCCTGTCCTCCCTCTCGAAACCGATCGCCACCTGTTTGCGTCACTTTTTCTGCTTGGGTGTGCCAGCTGTTCTCATTTCAACCAAATTCTAAAAATAGGGGCATACAATTCTCAACTCGCAAAGGAGGAGCGCCCAGGCCACTATTCGAGGCGCCCCATTTCCCCCTCTCACAAACTTTTTGCCAGTCACCAATCCTCCCCAAGCAGCCTTCGATTCCCCCGACCCAAGCAGCCCTCGCCCTCGCCCCTATGGCCGCCACCAGCAAGACCGCGAGCCTCAGCTCCTCCTCCTCCTCGTCGTTCGCCGCCGCCGCGCAGCCGTACGTCTGCGGCGGCTCGGCCGCGGTCTTCGCCGCCGTCGCGATCCACCCGATCGACCTCGTCAAGGTGCACCTGCAGCTCGCAGGGCAGACGGGCGCGAATGTCACGGGCTTCGGCGTCGCGCGCTCCGTGGTGGCCAAGGAAGGCATCGCAGGCTTGTACTCGGGGCTCTCGGCCGCCGTCGCGCGCCAGATGGTGTACGGCACCGCGCGGCTCGGCATGCACCGCGCGCTCTCGGACAAGCTCATCGCGCGGCGCGTGGCGAACGGCGAGAGCGCGTCCCTGCCGCTCGCGGTCAAGTCGGCGTCCGCCATGTTCACGGGTGCTGTGGCGGCGACGCTCGGATGTCCCATGGACGTCGCGCTCGTGCGCATGCAGGCGGACACGCTCGCCAAGGACGGCGAGCGCCGCGGCTACAAGAACGTCTTCGACGCGATCTTTAAGATCACCAAGGCTGAGGGTGTGGCCACGCTCTGGCGTGGCAGCGTCCCGCTCGTTGCGCGCGGTGCCGCCATGAACATGGGTATGATGGCGTCGTACGACCAGGCGAAGGAGATCTTCTCGGCGCGCTATGGCGAGGGCTTCCTCACCAACACGGGCGCCAGCGCCGTCTCGGGCTTCGCGTGCGCCTTCACGTCGCTGCCGTTCGACCTCGTCAAGTCGCGGCTCATGAACATGAAGAAGGATCCGGTGAGCGGCAAGTACCCGTACACGGGCGTGACCGACTGCTTCCGTCAGATCATCGCGAAGGAGGGACCGACGAAGCTCTGGCGCGGCTACTGGACCTACTACACGCGCTGCGCACCGAACGCGATGATCGTGCTGCTTGTGGTCGAGCACATCAACAGCATCTACCGCAAAGGCTTTGGCCTCGATCAGTGAGCGATCCGCCCGGCCGATTTGAAGAGTGTATGGCACATGCGGGTGCTGCTGGTGCTGCTGGTGATAATATACTGTATTGCGATTCACGCTTCCAAGGCGCTGGTCTCCGCCGTGTCCCCGCCGCTGCCCTCGCTAACTGCACGATCACCTGGTATCACCACGTTGGCGCCTCCTGTCGCAAGCGCACGATCCAGTCGTTGGGCAGCTCGTCCTAGTGCTTCCTTCCCCAGTTCTGCTTCTGCCCGCAAGATGGTCGCGACTGCCGCCGAGACGATGGCGCAGATGGCAACTCGAGCACTTGATATTGAGCACGAAGAGCGAGAGCATTTGGAGGAGCTGCGCATGCTCGGAGTGAACCACACGGGCGGGACACCGCCGCCGCCCTTGGTTGAAGGCCGAGTCTTCCAGCGGCTCTACCGCTATCATCTGCTGCCGGTGCAGCTCCAAGTACTCGCGGATAGTGTCGCAGTCTACCTCGTGACTCCCGAGGTGAGAAGCGAGGTGTTCGCGACCGGAAGGTGGCGCCATCCGAGCGCGACTGGACCATGCGTGCGCGGCCAGAAGCTAATCGAGGCGATCAAGAAGTACCTCCTGGGCACGCAGGGCGACGTCAGCGACGTCGTCGATGCCACCAGGGAAATTGCCGAGGCACTGGTGCTCTCTGGATTCATCTCCCCGGTGCATGAGCCTGCAGACGAGAAGAACATCGCGACGTACGTGCGCGAGCGTGACTACTACGAACTGGTAGCCCCAGGCGCGCAGCAACTCATTTCATCAGCTCCAGCAGCATCAGGCGACGGTGTCAACCAAGTTCCTCATGCAGCTCCACTGCACCAGAAGAGGTCGGTCTGGGGTGTTGCGGACGGCGCGACGCGAGCTGGCAGCGTATTCCGGAAGCGTGATGCAGTGTCGGACAAGTCGAGTGGCGTGCGCGAGTTCCTGGCCAAGCTGTCGATGTGTAGACCACGAAACCGGGGAGAGAAAAAGCGCTATGCTGTAGTCAACAAGACGCAGCACCACGCAGTCTTCGTGTTCGCGAACGATTGCGCGCGCCAAGAACTGAGTCACGTCACTCTTCAGGACGCACTCGTGCGGTACGAGTCTGGAAACCCACGCGCGCCGCTGAACAACGGACTCAAGATCTGGACGGACACCAAGTTTGAGATCCTCGACTTCTTTTCGAAGCGCCGGCAGGAAAGCTGGCTGCTGGCGCTCCTGGATGCCGGTGCCAAGTACGTTGAGGCGAATCCAGCGCACGAGACGTGGACGGACGCGAACGCGTCGTTCTACTCACTCGTGGACACCACGGCGGCAGGTGAAGAGTTCTCCTTCGAGGTGCTGCAGGGCAAAGTCGTGTTGCTCGTGAACGTTGCCAGCAATGATCCCGTGGCGTCTATTCAGTACCCGGAGCTCGTGACGCTTTCCGACAAGTACGCGTCCGATGGATTCTGCGTGCTCGCATGTCCGTGCGACCAGTTCAGTGGCGAAGATGAGGAGTTTGAGACGGACGCGGAGATCCTGCGCTACGCCGTGCAGGCGTTCGACGTGCGTTTCCCAGTCCTCACGAAGCGCGACGTGAACGGCCCATACGCACGGCCAGCATTCCTCTTTCTCAACGCACGGCTCCCAGGACGCTTCGGGCCGTTCACCGAGTGGAACTTCACCAAGTTCCTCGTGGATCGTCATGGGCAGCCGTTCAAGCGCTACGAGACGCGAGGGCTGCCACTCGCGGACATGGAGAGCGACATTCGACAGCTTCTCGATGCTGGAACTCGGAGTCGTGGAGAAGAAGGAGGGGGGAGAGGAACAAGCGGCGCGAGGAGCAGCGAATGAAGGAAAGGAACTCGTGTTGGGTAAGTGCATAACGCAACATACGAAAGTGAATCAACGACATGCATGCAAGTAAAGAAGAGGCCTGAGGACATCTAAGTCGCAGCAGGAGCGGCCGACGATCCGATCGGAGGCGCGCCCATCTTCTGTCCGAATGGAGTCGAATGATGCGTCCTCTTCACCTTCGAATCGCCCTGCATATTTCCCACCGCAGTGTCCGCATCAGCAAGCAACTCCGACTCGAGCGGTTCAGTCGATCGTTCGTCCAGGAGCTTTATGATGTCATCCTCGAACGTCAACGGCAAGTCCTTCGGCGCGTATCGCTTGTACGGCTGTCCGTTGCGGTCCACGAGGAACTTGGTGAAGTTCCACTTGACGAAGCTACCGAACGTCCCCGGCAGCTTCGCCTTCAGGTACGTGAACACTGGACGCGCAGTCGACCCGTTGACATCACCCTTCTCAAAGAAGGTAAATTGGCAGTTGTACTGCCTGACGAATTCTACGATCTCCTCGTTCGTGCCGGGTTCTTCGTTCGAGAACTGGTTGCACGGGAACGCGAGGATCTCGAGACCCTGGTCGTGGTATCTCTCGTCCAGCACCACCAGCTCCGGGTAGTTTGTCGGCGTGAGCCCGCACTTGCTCGAGACGTTCACAATGAGCAGGACCCTGCCCCTGTACTTGGTGAACGGCACCTCGTTGCCGAAAATGTCGCGATCCACGAGCTCGTAGATCGAGCGCGCGCTCTCGACGTGGGCGTTATACACCTCGCGGTAGTGCGCGCCGATGTTGAGCCAGGCGTTCAAAAAGCCCTCCTGCTGCTCCTTAGTGAGCGCGTTGAAGACTTCGGGCTTGTCTTTCTCATCGCCCAAACGCATCTCGACCCGCACGCCGAACTCAAAGTCTTCATTGTCGAACTGCGCGATGAAGTTCTCGCCTGCGAACTCCGCGATCGACTCGCGTGCCAGATCCGACTCAAACACGTACGCCTTGTTCGTCTTCTCGTTGAACACAACATAGACGTCCTTGCCGTGCTTGATCTGCGCGATCAGGCCTCCCTTGCGCTTCAAGAAGCTCGCGTAAACTGCGCCGTCCGCGACGCTCCATACCGAGGTCGTCTTGAGCTCGGTCACACTCTTAGCGACCGGGATGAGCAGGTCGTTCTCGCGCACATGGTTGATCGGTGAAGTCGCGTTCAGGTGCTTCTTGTCGTCCTTGTGTGGGGTCAAGAAGCCCGAGAGCACGAGAGCCTCCGCGATCTGCCGCGCTCGCTCGCGGAGTTGCGGTGTCACGTCGGCTGGAACCAAGCTCGACGTATCAGTCATCCGATCGGCGGAGACAGGTGTGACCGTAGTAGTAGTAGTAGCAGTAATGGTAGTAGGGTCGCTACTGGTCGTCTGGATGGTGTCGTTGGTAATGACCGCGTGCTTCACCGCCGCAGCGACCTCGTCGACCGCCTCTGCGACGGCCGCCGATGCATGGTGCATGGCCGAGTTGGCAGCGTGCGATGCCATCTCACGCTCGTGGAGCCATTGGATGATGAAGTCGACGAGCTCCTTGCCCTTAACGCTGTAGACGTGCTTGACGAGTTTGTAGTGGTGCATCTGGAAGAGCTGCGCCTTGAGCTCGGCGTGCGTCTGGAACTGTAGGGTATCTTCCTGGAGGTCGGGCGGGAGGTTGGCGAAGCGCTCGAGACGCGTGAACACGCGGCCGGGGAGAGCAGGCACCATCTTGGAGAGTCTTGGAGCTTGAAGGTTTGTCTTGGGGTCTGAAGGCCTTGGTCTTCAACTTGAGCGCTGGTACGCGAATTTGTGAATGACCGAGTGTGAGGGAGAAGAGGCCTGTATGGTGCATGGCCGCCGCCTCGTCATCTGCGCAAAAGAACGAAGCTTGGCGCAGTGCGACTTCTTGAGAAGACACACGCAGCCAGCATCTCGAGCGACCACATGAGTCGGAATGATGGCTACTGATCTGAGAAAATAAAATTCTCAGCAAAGCGGCGTCCCCTCCGTGACGAGGGCAAGGCGTAATCTGCACCCGTGAACGTGCGAAGGTAGCGGCGGCCTTCAGACCAGTCGTCTCAGAGAAAGTCGTTCGCCTTCGTTCAGCGGGTGAGCATACGGCTTTCTGGGTGAGAAAACTCGATGTGAGTGAGCGTGCTCCCTCACCAAGGTCTATCCTCGGTGTCGAGGAGAGTCATAGTCCGCGATGTCAAGCAGTCCAGAAGGTTCACAGGAGACGCAAGCGTAGTCCAACGGTTCAAAGGGCGCCGTTGAAGGCACAAAGATCTCTAACCGGCCAATCAGCGACGAATGTTTAACGCTTGTCGCATTTTTGGTGGACCACGTGAAGATAATGGCAACCGACATACACTTTTTCAACAAGGTATTCCAACGGTCTCATCGACAGTTGTTATCACGTTGATTCGCTTACAGCGACGAGGGCTTCTGCTCCAGGAGCGTCTTAATGTCGTCCTCAAACGAGAACGGCAAGTCCTTCGGCGCGTATCGCTTGTACGGCTGTCCGTTGCGGTCCACGAGGAACTTGGTGAAGTTCCACTTGACGAAGTTACCGAACGACCCCGGCAGCTTCGCCTTCAGGTACGTGAACACCGGGCGAGCGTCGGCGCCGTTCACGTCGTGCTTCTCGAAGAACGGGAACTCGACATTGTACTGCTTCACGAACTCCATGATCTCCTCGTGCGTGCCTGGCTCCTGGCCGGCGAACTGGTTGCACGGGAACGCGAGGATCTCGAGACCCTGGTCGCGGTACTTGCGATCGAGCTCCGCGAGCTCCGGGTAGTTTGTCGGCGTGAGCCCGCACTTGCTCGAGACGTTCACGATCAACAGCACCTTGCCCTTGTACTTTTCCATCGACACCTCGTTGCCGCTCATGTCGTAGTCCTTGAGCTCGTAGACGGACTTGACGGCCTCGAGGTTCGTGTTGAACGCCTCGCGGTACGTGGCGCCAGCATTGATGATCGAGTTGAGCCACTCGTTCTGGAGCTCCTTCGACGGCGTGCCAACAACCACCGAGTCGATGGCGTTCGTGACCTTGACGCCGTGCTCGAGCGAGTCGTCGAACTGCACGCTCGCGTCTGCGAGGTCGAGCTTGTGCGCGAGCTCCTCGGCGTAGTCGCTCTCGAAGAAGAAGAGCGCCTTGCGCTTGTCGTTCGCCACGACGTACGTGTCCTTGGCGCCGAAGAACGACTTGCTCGGGCGCTTGAGCACGCCCGCCTGGATCGCGCCATCACGCACGCTCCAGACCGACGTCGCATCGCCACGCTGCGCGAGCTTCGCGTCCGTGGGCACGAACACGACGCCTGCGCCGGCGAACTTGTCAAGCTTTTTCGCGAACTCGGCGTTCTTCTCGCCGTGGACGGCGAGCGCACCGGAGAGCACGAGCCCGTCGACGAGCTCGGCGGCCTGCGTCTTCTCAACCGCGAGCTGCTTGACGACCGCGTCCACGAGGCGGTCGCTCTTGACGCCCACGACGGAGCGCAGGAGCCCCACGGACTCTTTCGTGAAGAGCTGGCTCGTCAGGAGCGACTCAGTGAGCGTCGTCACTTGCGTCTGCAGCTCCGGCGAGAGCTTCTGGTACTGGCGGTAGCGGTCGAAGACACGGCCCTGGAGCGGAGACGCCATGGCGGGTTCGTTGGTCGTAGGAAAAGAGGAAGCGAGGGGACTTGCGGGGAAGCGCGCGAGGTGAAGAATGAGGACGCGGAAGCTGCAGTGTGCGCGAGGAAGGATGTGTTTGTTGCCAAGATGATTGGCATCAACCTCGATTTGTATATGCAAACCTGTCAAAAACAATCTCCTTTGTATAGCTGATATCTATTCTGAAGTACACAGAACTCATTCTGTTTATGTTGCGTGGTGGGATTAGTGAAAGGTGCTACGAATAGAAGAGGACTTGGAATCGAACGGATTTGAATTCGACGTCAATCGAGACATTTCGTGAGCGGACCAGGCGACTATGGCAGGCCGACCTCAGTTTTCGCTCGCACGCAAGGACCAACTTACCTAGTTCACACTGCCTTCTACGGCTCGATGCCGTTCTCGAGCGGTCGGTCGATCGAAATGCGAGAACAGCTGCTCACTGCAGTAAGAAGTCGGCAGCCTTGACGAAGCTCTTCAAGGTCGGCGGCAGCGTCATGTTCGGCCACAGGCAGATGCACACATTTCACACCGTGCACACAATTCGCACTCGTTATATGTGAGGTGAGGTGTGCACATCGCGTACTCCGCAACGCAATGGAGCATATTTCGGCGCGAGATCTACGATGTCTTTGTGCACATAGAATTCGTTGACCCAGGAACTGTTTGCACGCGCAGATCGGTCGTGATACCGATGATCGATCGGATTTCGCCAACTACCCGCTCACTCGCAAGTATTTAGTAAATACGTCCGCTTACGCAAGAGGTCACTGCGATCCTGAACAAAGGCATCGGTGCCTGTCTGGTGACCTTGCTCTGGTAATTGATTAATGTCAACTCGCTTTCCTCTAGGAGCCGAACACCGAGCGGATCTTCAGCTCAACTCATCGCCATCTTCAGCTCGTGAATTGAGTGCAAACGCGAGGCTCGGCGCCAGCGTCCAAGATCGCAACGCTCGTTGAGTTTAAACTCGACTTGGTGTCCGAGTGTCTGAGGAATGCGCGCGGCGCTGTAGCGTGCCGGAGGCTGTTGACATGACAAAAGAGGGACATGAAGGACTTGACTTGGGCACACAGCCGCGCACAATTGCTTGCTCCTCCCCCCTCCCACACACACATGCACATATGAAAGCCATCATGATCTCAAATTTGCACAAATTGTCATTTGTGAGTTTGAGTTTGAAAATCCGTATTTGGTTGAGTTTTGCGCGAATCACAAGCGTCCGAGCGATCGATTGGCTAGAAATACAACTATGGCGATGAGGTGTGGACCACATACATTGCAACCAATATTTGTGTATACACAGCGCACCTGTTATTGTGCTGCCGCTTTCGTCTCCACATGCAGCGACTTAACCTCTCCCTCTGAGAATATAAACGTCTGACCAACGAGAGAATTGCAGACTGCGCATTTTCCGCTTTGAGTGATGCTGTTGCTCGCTAGTTCAAGTGCTCTGCTTGGGATAGACAGCATACAAAAAGCGAGATTTCTCATGGAGACGGATAAAGAGCCAACACGTCCAGACGAATTCGTCTGCTCGAGGCAGAGTCGGTCGAAGCAGTTTGATCCGATCGGTCCCGAGCTTGATGTCGCCACTCTCGCGCGCGAAGATCGACCAATGGCACTGGCGCTCACGCTCGGCGGGCGCAGCACGCACCGCTTTCTCTCTCGCAGCGGATCAAGAACACCCTGTGCTCCTCGCCCCTCACCGAGCATCCACAATTCCATCTGATCCTCTCGCTCATTCCTTTTTCAGCCAATCCGATCGCATCGATTACAATTTTGCAGCGAATCACATCAAGTCTCACATAAAACATCCTACTTTTCCATTTCATCAACTCGTGCTCCAAAGGCGCCAGTCTCAAATTCACTCCCGAAATCCCTCTCGTGGAGCGAGGAGACCTCCCTCGTATTCTTCACGCTGGAGTTCACCATTTTCATTCCATGAAAGCGCTTGTGCTCGCGACGCTGCTGGCGCCGCCCGCCGCCTCCGCCTTCGGTGCGTGCACGCTTCCTACCCGCTCGCCTTTCCCAGCGTATATGCATCCTCCTCCTTCCTGACGTGTATACATCACCTGTGCGCCCGCAGCGCTCTTCCCGTGGGCGTCGTCCGATGCGGACGATGACGACGAGTCCCGCGTGGCGCGGCTGCTCACGTGCCTGTGGCGCGGCAGCTTCGAGCGCGGCGGCCACTCCTCCCCCGCGCCGTCAGCACACGATCTCTCGGGTCGCCTCGAAGGCGAGCAGAACGTGCGCTCGTGTACGTTGTACAAGAGCAAGAGTGACAATGAGTGATGGCGAGCTGACCATCACCCGCTGGTCCTGTCTCCTGCTGGTATTGCCAGACCCAGCGTTCCCGCACGCGCCGGTTCTCGTGGCCGCCGCCACATGCGACCGCGTGGAGCTGCGCTGGAAGAGCTTCGAGGACGCTGCATGGCCTGTGCGCCGTTTCGTGCTGCAGCGCTTCCCGGACATGCAGCACCGCGGCGAGTGGGAAACGCTGCTCGACACGGCGAGCGAACCACCGCCGGCCGTCGCGTTTGCGGACGCGCGCGTGCGCGCCGGCGAGCGCTACAGCTACCGCGTGCAAGCGGTGAGCGCCGTCGGGAACGTCTCGAGCGCGTTTGCGGTGCAGCAGGTCGTCGTCGCGGCGGACTCGGCCGCGTGCAGCGGCAGCAGCAGTAGCGCGCTCTTCGGGCTGCTCCCGTCGGCGGCGTCGACGCCCCTCCGCTTGCTCTCACCCTGGAGCTGCGACGCTGTGCGCACGCTCGGCCTGCTCGTGCTCTGCTTCCTCTCGGTGTTCGCGCTCCTACGCGCGTACGCCAAGCGTGCGCAAGGCGCTCGCGCGCGCAGTTGCCGCCTCAAGCGGATACACAAGTCCGCGTCTGAAAACGTGAGGGCGGTGGGCACCGCCGGCGTCGCGTCCGCACCGTCTCACACGCAGCGCCCCCACAAGCTCACCGAGCGCTCGTCGTCCGACTCGTCCACGTCGCCTCCGTCAGAGCCGCCGGCAGACCTGCAGCATACGTCGCAGCGCAGCATGGCGTCGCTCGCGTCACCGTCATGCGCCGCCACCGACGACGACTGCCACCCGCGCGAGTCGTCATTCTCCGTTGCCGGCGACAGTGGCCGCGCGAGCGATGCGAGGGCAAGCGTGTGCCAAAACTGCCACAAGCGCTTCGGTCTCTTCCGGCGGCGTCACCCGTGCGACATCTGCCACGCGGTCACGCTCTGCCGCCGGTGCGGCTACCAGGCGCCCGCGGGCTTCACGCGCAGCTCCGTGAGCGCGATGGACGAGGCGCTCGGTGCTGGCCGGCGCTCGAGCGCCGCCGCCAGCGGCGGCCCCACAGATAACAACGCCAAGATCAAGACGATCTGCCGCCGCTGCTGCGAGGAAGTGTACCGGTACTCGACATCTGCGCGGCCGCGCGGCAGTCGCCACGGTCGGCGTCGCGACGAGTCCTAGGAGGTTTCTATTAGCTCAGCGTTATCGACAATGTCCGTTACGGATTCTCACTCTCTTCTCACATGAAGCGCCACTTCGCCTTCTTCTCGCTCCTGCACTTCGCTTCTCGCTCTACCTGACGATACGACCATGAGCGCCTCGGCTCTCGAAGGACGCGTCTTCGACCGCTGGCGCCACGCGCAGACGCTCCCGGCGGAACTCCAGACGGACGTGGAGGCGGTGCGCGCGTTCCTCGCGGCGGAGGACGGCGGCCGCAAGGACACGTTCACAACCAAAGCGGCGGCACTGGGCGCCAAGGGCCGCCCTGTGACGACCGCGGTCGGCAAGACGCTGCTCGCCGCGGTGCACAAGAAACTCGAGGAGCTCAAGGGCAAGGAGGACACGGCGGTCACGCCCGAGTATGCGCGGAAGGTGGCGGACGCGCTCGTGCTCGTAGGCTTCGTCACGCCCTCCAAGGATCCCGGCAACGCCCTCGAGGGCTTCGCGTTCGACTCGGACGTGTTCGTTGGCGTCGGCGCTGACATCGCAGCCGATCCGGATGCCAAGACTATCTGGAATGTGCGCGAAGGCGCAATCCAGGCAGGCAAGCTGCGCCGCAAGCGCGCGGGCTTCTTCGCCAAGCTCACGGGTGCCAAGCCGCAGAGCTACGTCGTCGCGAACGAGGCCACCAAGACGCTGTACGTGTTTGATTCGGACACGTCGCGCTCCCCGCCGATCGTTGCGCTCGAGTTGGCTGGCGCCTCGGTTGAGTTCACTGCCGCAGTTGAGCACGGTGTGAAGGTGGCGCCTAGTGGCGGCGCGGCTGAAATCTTCGGCGCTGACTCCAAGGAGAAGGCTGAGGAGTGGCTCAACTCGATCATCAATGCTGGCGCCACGTACCGGGAGGCGTTCAATGCGAACCTCGAGGGCGTCAAGTCCATTTACGAGCTCAAGGACTACGACATGAGCGGCAACGAGGTGTCGATGGAAAAGTACAAGGGCAAGGTGCTGTTGATCGTGAACGTCTCGAGCAAGTGCGGGCTCACGCCGACAAACTACCCGGAGATGACGCTTCTGGATGAGAGATACCGCGAGCAAGGCCTTCAGGTCCTCGCGTTCCCGTGCAACCAGTTCTCGAACCAAGAACCCGGCACGCACGAGGAGATCATGGAGTTCGTGAAGCAGTACAACTGCCAGTTCCCGTTCTTCGAGAAGCACGATGTTAATGGGGCGAGTGCGCGTCCAGTGTTCACGTACCTGAAGGCGAAGCTGCCGGGGACGTTCGGTAGCTTCGTCAAGTGGAACTTCACCAAGTTCCTCGTGGACCGCAACGGGCAGCCGTACAAGCGATACGCGCCGAAGGACTTGCCATTGTCGTTTGAGGACGACATTAAGACACTCCTGGAGCAGCCGGCGAGCGCCGACGCGGACACGAACCGTGCAGACGCTGGTGGGGCTGATGAGGCTGCTGCAGCGGCGGCTCCAGCCGCGACTACCGAGGAGAGTGCCGCCCCCACTGCTGCGGAAGAGGAAGAGAAGGGTCCGGCAGCAGAGGCAGTTGCGGACAAGAAGGACGACGAGTAGCTTACTCTTCAGAGGCCGTGATCTCGTTCACGTTGACTTTCTCCATGGACTTCATGTTACGAGCTAAGCAAACCCTTTCATGTCTTTTCCTCTCATTCTTCTCTTCCTCCTCCCCTCAGCCTCGGGATGGCAGTCTTAGCGGCGGTGGCGCGGCGGGATCTGGATGAGCCCCGGCGGACACTCGATCTCCTGCAGCGCCGGGTCGACGCATTGCGCCGAGTAGAGGCGGCAGTAGCCGAAGTAGACGTTGCCGTCCGAGCCGCAAAGGAACTTGCCGATCTCCTTGCACACGATGGGCTTGGTGCACGTCGAGGGGCACGCGTAGCCATTCCAGTCGGTGACCTTCGTGAGTGCCGCGTTCTTGCAGCGCGCGTTCTGGAAGAGGCAGTCATTGTAGTATACTTTGCCGTCCGAGCCGCACACGTTCGCGTCATTCGGGCGCACGATGCAGGCTTGCGAGGTGCACGCGTCGTTGGCTCTGGCGTTCGCTGCGGCTCGCTCTTTGCTCGCGTGCTGGTATTCGTGGGAACTCTTGACCGAGATGGAGATCGACGTCAGCGAGCGTGCGGCCGCCTGTGCGAGACCACAAAGCAGCGCGAGCAGCAGCAGCTGTAGCAGCGGGCGGGTGGGCGCCATGGACTCGGTGGCTTCGATGCAGAGCTTGTGCGCTTGGTGGCGAATCGGTGAATGCGCCCTTGTTGGCAAGTTTTGATTGGCAAGCTGTATTCTCAGATACGACCTCAGATTTGACCCTCTATTAAATAGACAAGGAACATCGATAGATTGAGCTGCGAAGTCTGAAGAGCGGAATGATGGTAGATTAAGGTAACCAGGGAGTGTTGAGGCATCGCATGTGGTGTCCTCAATGCTCCGTGCACGCCTGCATGGATGCTACTGCCGGCTCCCTCCGCTTCAATTCGACGGAACAAACTCACGCGAGGCTTAAAGTCCGAGCCGAAGCCACGAGAAACGCGACGGCTACTCGCGCAGCGAGCCGCGCAGGACCTCGAGTCTGCTGCGCGCGTGGGCGAGCAGGTCCGGTTGGCGGCGCATGAGCGCCTCGAAGGCCTCAAACGAGATCGACGCGCCTTCCACGTGCAGCTCGCGCAGCAGCGCGTCGACACTCACTGCCTCGGCGCCGTAGAACGTCTGGAGGAAGCGCAGCATGGCCTCGAGCTCGCGCGCGTCGATGACGCCATTATCATCAAGGTCGTACAGGCGGAACGCGAAGCGTAGCAGCTCGCCGTTGCCATCGCTGCTGCAGTGCTTGGCGTTAAGCGCGCGCAGCCCCACGCAGAGCTCGCGGAAGTCGATCTGCCCGTTGCCATTCGCGTCCAGGAGCGCGAACAGGCGCGCAAGCAGCGTCGGGTCGTCGCGCGGGAAGAGCTCTGTGAGCTCGGCGAGCGAGATCTGGCCGTCTCTGTTCAGGTCGTGCTTGGCAAAGTACTTGACAAGCTTGTCGAGGTCGCCGCCACGCAGGTCCGTGAGGCTCGCGACCTCGCCCACGTCCGTGAGCGGCACCACATGCTCGTGCGCGTACCGCCCGACGTTCAGCAACAGTGCCACGTCCTCGAACGCGTGGTTCGTGCACGGCACGCCGAGCGCGCGCGCCATGACCTGGCGCACGTTCTCTGCATACAGCTCCGGGTGCGCGACTTCGTGCGCGCTCGGGGTGTATGGCTCGAGGATCTGCACTTCCAAGCGGTTGTAGACCTGGCAGAGCAGGCGCAGGACGAGGTAGAACCCCGAAACACCGGGTGTCCAGCTCACGTCAAAGTGGCGGAACGGGTAGCGCAGCACAACCGGCAGGCACGGCACGCCCGATGTGAAGGACCCGACTTTGAACTTGGTGAGGTAGTCCTGGTTGGACGTCGTGCCCTCCGGGAAGACGAGCAGCGGCGGCCGGTCGGGCGCCGCGATGTGCGCGGCTATCTCGCGCAGCGCGCGCTTGCGGCCTGCGGGCGTCGTGCGGTCGATCAAGATCGGCTGCGTGGTCTGTACGACCTTGCCGAACAGCGGGATGGCCCCGACATCAGCCTTCATGGCGATGCTCGGCGTGAAGTACGCGAGCAGGAAGAGCCCGTCGACGAAGGACACATGGTTGCTCACAATGACGCGCGGCAAGTGAGCGTGGCGCCGTGAGAAGCCCCGCGGCGCCGTCACCGGGATCCAGTAGTAACCCGCCACGAAGAGCCCCACGCGCGCCAGCAGCGGCACGGGCGCCGCGAGCCAGCGCCGCCACGTCGGCAGAGCCCGTGGCGCGCCCGTGTGCGGGTCTTCGCGCTGGAACCCGAGCATCGCGACGTTGCTCACGAGCACGACCGCGAGCACCACGAGCGCCAGCAGCAACGCGCGCAGCAGCGGGACGCCCGCGAGACACAGCAGCGCGATCTTGAGCTTCTCGTACGTGTCGAGCGGCGACTCGTAGCGGAACGGGTTGCTGCGCGGGGGCGCTGAAGCGGCGGCGGCGGCGGCGCCGACCTTCATATCGTTGCTAGCAGACGATGAAGAGGTCGTGGCGTAGGTCGGAGGCGACCCGCGGCCGTGGATGAGCGGCGTGCGAGCGTCGTCAGCGGCGCCGGAGGCGGCAGCGGCTGGCATCTTCGCTGGTAGTGAAGATACCTTTTTTTCTATAATTATCTCAATTCCCATTTTATTTTTGTCCAGCACAAGCAGCTAGTGAAGAAAACGAAGGACGAATAAGAGGGAGGATAAGGTGGAGAGAGAAATGAACCCATGGACATTGGATTGGCATGGCGCAGTCCGAGTCGATGGCTGAAGTTGATGTGGTCGGTGCAAAATGAGCCACGAAGAGACCTCCTTCAGCCGCTGCGAGAGCTGCTCGTTGCATGAACGCGTATTTGCTGCAGGCGGCGAGGCTCCGCAACCGACGGTATTTGTGCGCTTCCAACATTTGCTCTCCACTTCGTGTCGAGCCCTCGAGTACTCCCGAGCTCCAGAACTCCAGAACTCCAGAACTCCAGACCACCAGTCTCCAGTTTTCGAGACGAGACGAGACGTTCGGACCTTCTTGTACCCTGCTTCCCTCAGGCTTCTAGACTTTCCCAGATCGCAAGTCCCTCAGATTCTCAAATCGAGCAAACCACAGCATCCATTCCTTCAAGGCGGTGCTGGAGCAAGCTATCGAGACGAGACATCCGGGCCTCCAGTCCTCCCTCGCGTCGGGTTTCTCAGTTCGCCAGCGTCAGGTTTACCATATCTCGAGCGCTTCAGCTCTCGCGTTTTCGGGATCTCGCACCAAGTACTGCAATGCCTCCAACTCAACTCAACACAAGCCAAGGAGAGATTCTGCTCCCAAAACTGCAGTTTGCAAGGAACGAGTACGGTGCTGAGTGTCTCCACGATGCGGAACTCAGCAAGTTAGTCAGCACTGCGCACATTGCTCCTGATCGTCGATGCGACCAGCAAGACGCGACAGTCGGCGCCGTCGTGAGTCGAAACTCTGGCCTCATAGTATGTGTATCCATTAGGCACTGCGTACAAGCAACAAACAGCAACACCTCAGCACACGCCACCGCTCCATGGCATAAAGACTGGAAACATGGTCCACTCCAGCTCGAACGCAACACGCAATTCGCTCGTCATGGCGTGATTTAACGCGCAAGCGTCGCGCCACTAGCTATTGGCAGCCGCACTCGCGTCTCCCACGATTGGTGTGTTGATATATGTCGAGAGCTGGAGTCTACACACCAATGTATTCCTCAACGCGAACATCGAGCAAGCTCAGCAGACTCGGCTTCTCCTTCCGTTTAACTCCGTCCCGAAACCGCGGGGCAAGATCAATTGAGCGTGTCGCACGAGAAAAGGCAGGTAGACAATCGCACCGAGGTGCTCACATTTTCAAACTGGCATCGGCAGCATCCCACCGAGGGCGTTGTCGAAAACTTCAACGCTGGTTGTAGTGTTTAATCTCGTGTCCGATTCTCAAGCCACGCATCACGCGTTGCAAAAGTTCCTCAATTAGGGATGCTCAGCTCGCGGGTCAAACAACGAAGACATGATCGCTCATGCTGCGGCTCGAATCACACCCACCAAGTGGCCACTACGCTGATAGAATGGGTGCTTAACCCTTTCAAGGACCTCCTCACTTCACGAAGAGTAACACTGGTGCTGCTCACACACAC
>JAASFW010000549.1:0-16020 GCA_023334005.1 Globisporangium orthogonon
AAGGCGGACCTCGTCAAGCAGTTCGAGGTCAACAGCGTTGGTCCGCTGCTCGTCACGCGCGCGTTCGTGCCGCACCTGAAGGCGGCAGTGGCGGCGCGCGGGATCGCGTTCGTCGCGCAGATCTCGTCGGGACTCGGCAGCGCCGAGTGGCTCAGCGGTGCCGTGTGGCCCGGCGAAGAGATGGGAGAGAACTTCAACAAGCTCATCGGTTACTCGACGTCCAAGATGGCGCTCAGCATGATCAACGTCAACCTCGCGCGCGACCTCAAGCCGCACGGGATCGTGGCGTTCGTGGTGCACCCGGGTCTCGTCTCGACCGAGATGAACGGCAACGCGTCGGCTGGCGCCACGTCCGATGAGCGGGTGGCGACGCTCATTGCCACGTTCGCCAAGCGCACGCCTGCTGACGCGGGCAAGTTCCTCGACTTTGACGGCGAGCCCTTCCCGTGGTGAGTAACCAGTTAACCAGCTAAGTCGGCGCTAGAGGTTAATTAACACCAAATACATCGTGTGATATGCGCCTTCGCTTAACTATGGAGCTGCTGGCGAAGCATAAGTGGCGAGTCCGTCGTCGGTTCTCGTGAGGCGCATGATGGGGTGCGCTTCGACCTGCCGCATCTCCTGCAGCACCTTCGCCGCGCTGTAGCGCAGCTGGTGGAACTGGCGCGCGGGCACGCGCACCGTGCGCGTCCCCGCGCCGTCACTCGTCCGCAGCCGCAGCACAACGACTGAAGGCGGCGCGACGCACCAACGCACGTCCGTCAGTCGCGGCAGCGACAACTTGCTCGCGCGCGCCGCTGCGTCCAGGGCGTCCCAGCTGCGCAAGCGCATTCACACTCGACCTTAGCTATCCCTCTTTTTCTTCACTACCAGTCCCCCGCGTTTTGCGCAGCGCACTTTTCGCGCAGCGTCTGCAGGAATGCGCTGTGGAAGTCGCGCGGGAGCAGCGCGAGCAGCTGCGCGTGCGCGTCACTCGTCTCCGCCGCGTGCAGCAGCAGGCGCTCGCGGATGATGACGCGCAGCAGCCGCGCGACGGCCAACGCGACGCTCGCGAGAAGCTGCGCGTCCTGCGGCGACGCGTCAGCAACGCTCGCAGCTGTGTCGGCGTCCGGCTCCTGGAAGGCGGCGAGCGCGCATCCGAGTGATGTTCACTTCAACTCGAAGGAAACCAACGGAGCGGAAAGGCAGTCACCTGCGCGAGCGCGAGCGCGACTGCGAGCTTCAGTAGCGCGCGCGAGCGGCCGAGAGCCAGTGCGAGCGCCTCGGGCGCGCGCAGCAGCTGCGTCCACTCGCGCGCCGCCGCCGCGAAGTCGTCGGCTGGCGCCGGCGTCTTGGACATGGATCCTGGCGTTCGGATCCTTTGGGCGCGAGGGGTAGAAGCGTAAATATGCTCGCTCGGCGCGGCTATTCCCGAAGCCGCCACGAAGCGGGCCAACCCCGGATTAGTGACATCTAGAGTGACCGTTCGAGAACCGCCGAACCAATCGGAGATAGAGAGGGTTAGGAGCGACCGAGAGGAGAGCGAGCATGTCGGCGGCGATCGAGCAGCGCAACCAGGACGCGACGCTGTACGTGGGGAACCTGGACGACAAGGTGACGGAGGAGCTGCTGTGGGAGCTGATGCTGCAGGCCGGCAGCGTGAGCAACGTGCACATGCCGCGCGACAAGGTCACGAACACGCACCAGAACTACGGCTTCGTGGAGTTCCGCACGGAGGAGTGCGCCGACTACGCGCTCAAGGTGCTCAACATGGTGCAGCTCTACGGGAAGGTCATGCGCGTGAAGAAGGCGTCGCAGGACCGCAAGAACCTCGACGTCGGCGCGAACCTCTTCGTGGGGAACCTCGACCCGGAGGTGGACGAGAAGCTGCTCTACGACACCTTCTCGGCCTTCGGCGGGCTCATCGAGACGCCCAAGGTCATGCGCGACGCCGAGACGCGCGCCTCGCGGGGCTTCGGCTTCCTGAGCTTCGACTCGTTCGAGGCCTCGGACCTCGCCATCGAGTGCATGAACGGCCAGTTCCTGTGCAACCGCCAGGTCGTCGTGCAGTACGCCTACAAGAAGGACAGCAACAACGAGCGCCACGGCTCCGAGGCCGAGCGCCTGCTCGCGCAGAGCAACCCCAACAAGCTGCGCCCGCACACGCGCTTCGCGTTCGCGACGCCTGCGGGCGCCGGTCCGGCGGCGGACATGATGGCGCCACAGCACATGGGAGGGATGATGGCCCCGCCCCCGCCGCCGCCCATGGCGCACCTCAACGGCGGCTACGGCGGCGCGCCACCACCGATGGGGATGATGGCGCCGCCGCCGCCGCCGCCGCCGCAATACGCGATGGGCATGGGCGGGATGGTGCCGCCGCCGCCGCCGCCGCCGATGCCTGCGGCGATGATGGGTGGCATGATGGCCGGTGGGGCGGGCGCTGGCATGATGCCGCCGCCGCCGCCGCCGCCAGTGCGCTACTAGGAAGGACGCGAATAAAGTAGTAGTGGTGCACGCAGTCGGGCGCTTCTTGTCGTCAGTGGTCGCTCCTAGGTGCCTTTTCGTCTCGAGCAGCAGCAGGAACACACGCGCGGGATGGCGGGGACCGAGCGCGCCGACGCGGCGTTCCGCGTCGCGCTCCTGGAGCTCCGCGCAGGCTCCCACGAGCCGTCGCCGCGCGGAGGCGCCACCCTCACGCAGGTGGACAGCGGAGACGTGTACCTGATCGGCGGCGCGAGCCGAGAGGCGGTCTGTTTCGGCGACGTCCAGCGCTTCGATCTCGGTGCGCTTGAGCGCGTCGCCATGTGCTTGTCCAACGAGATCCGAGCTCTGATGGCCGCGGGGGTGGGCGGCGGGTGCGCAGAGAGGCGAGAGTGGGCGCGCGTGGAGGTTGCGGCCAGGAGCCCCGAGTTCGCGGCGCGCAGCGGCCACTCAGCAGTCGCGCTCGGGCGCTGCATCTTCGTCTTCGGCGGCCTCAACCTCGTCGAAGGCGCGATCTTCAACGACGTCTTCGTCTTCGACACGCGTGCGTGCGCTTGGGGCTCGTCGCCGTGCAGGTAGCGGCGCCGGCGGCCGCATGGCCACTCTCACTGCTAGCTCTCTGCGTGGCTTGAGCAGACACGTGCGCGTGGTCGCGAGTGGATGTCGCGGATGGCGAAGTGCCCATGCCGCGCAACGCCCATGCTGCGGTCATGCTGCCAGCTCGGGCGGGCGCCTCGTACACTCGGATGCTCGTCTTTGGCGGCTCGTCGCCCGACGACGGCGCCTTCGACGACGCCTTCGTGCTGCATATCCCGGTAGGCTACGACGCAGCACGCGAGGACCAGGAGCCGCTGCAATGGGAGCGAGTGGCGTTCGCTGGCGACGAGAAGCCCGAGGCGAGAGAGCTCCACTGCGCGACGCTGCTGCCGACGGCTTCGCTCGTCTGCTTCAGCGGCGGGCGCAACCGCGACGGCGGCATGTGCACCGACATGGCGCTCCTGGACACGCGGTCGTGGGAGTGGCAGCTCGTGCCGATTTGCGAGTGGAACCGCTGCTCGCACGTCGCAGGGCTTGTCGGCGGTGACGGTGCGCTCGTGAGCTTCGGAGGCTTCGACGGCAGCGCGCTGCGCGACGACATCTGGATCTACCGCGACGACGTCGAGTCGTGGGAGCGAGCGGCCATCAACATCGTAGCAGATCGCGATCGCTCCATCAGCAGCAGCAGTAGTAGTAGTAGTAGTCGTGAGAGGAAGCAAGAGAACCCGGGAGCTCTGGAACGCTTCGGCCACGCTGGCTGCACCGTTGAGCTGCTTCGGTCGGCCACGGCAGGCGACGACATGACAGAGAAGGAGAAGCGCACGGCGCTGCTGGTGTTTGGCGGTATGAACGCGTCGCGCGATTTGAACGACCTGCTTCTAATTGAGACGCAGCAGCAGCAGCAACGCGCCGAAGCTCGGGGCTGAGAGAGCACCAGACAGGCTACAGACATCGCGCGACGCAGGCTACTCGGGAGCGCAGCACGTAGCCATTCCCCCTCTCTTCTAAGTATGAATGGAGCTCTCGGAGCCTAGTTCTTCATGCGCTTCTTTGAGTTGGCGAAGCACTCGCCCCAGAGACACACGGTCTTGCCGCGCATGATCTCGGCGAACGCGTCGAACGTGTACGCCGCGCGCTCGTTCGCCTCGGCCGCCGTGAGCTTCTTGGCGTCCACCTGCGCCTGCAACTCGGCCGCGAGCAGCTCTTCCGCCGTCGCGGCCTTGTACTGCTGGAACGGGTACTTCTCCTCCGCGATCGGGAGCACGCGCTTCTCGGACGGGATCTGGTACGTCATGAGCAGGAGCTCTGAGACGAGTCATGCACAGAGTTAGTGGCTTTGACAGCTGCGTGGAGCTGGAAAGATCCGACCAAGACGAGACGCACCAAGCAGGCGCTCGAGCTGCGGCCGCGTGATCTCGCGCGTGTCCTCCTCGTCCTCGGTCGCGGGCGCCGCAGACTCGGTCGCGAGGTCGAAGAGGCACTGGAGGCGGTCGTCCACCGCGCCCTTGACCGCCATCGAGAACGCCACCAGGAGCGCGTCGAGTGCGATCTTCTTGTCCGCGTCGCGCTCGAGACTCAGCAGCACGCGCTCCAAGTGGTACTGATCCAGCAGCCATGCATTAGGAGGAGCCACGACCGCCACAGCATCATCTTCTCATCGTGACGCACCGCGTTGCGCAGGCCGTTCGGGCACGCCTCGGCCAGCTTGAAGCCCAGGTACTGGTCGAAGTGCTCCATGGCCGCCCGGCGCGCAGGGAACGCCTGGAGCACGCCCGCGCGCACGGCCTCGAACGTCTCGGGGCTGGTGGCCACCGCACGCATGTCAGCCTTCCTCTTCGGCGTCGTATGCAAGCTCGCTATGTCAAGCACACGCACGTGATGTCGTTCGCGCTGCGCAGCTCATAGGCCTCGTAGGGCGAAATGACGGCGCGCTCGGCGATCGGCGTCTGCACCGCGTCGAACTCCCGCTTGTTCCGCGTGCCGCGGTAGACGTAGAGGCCGATGGCCAGCACGATGCCGCCGAGCGTCACGCCCGGGTTCCGGCTGAACCATCCGGGCTTGTACTTGGGCGGCTCCTCACCTGCTGCGGGCGCTCCTGGCGGCGCCTGGGCCTGCGCCGAGAAGCGCCGCCGCGCCGCCGCCTTCGCCGCCGCGGAGCTGCTGCTCCTCAGACTCAGCCGCAGCATTTTTCCGATTATGTGGTGGCGGCGGTTCAGGACGCATAGCCGCTGCGGAGAAGCGGTATGTAGCAGTAGCGAGCCACGAGCAAGTGAGCAGCTAATGAGCTCGGACTGGGCTGCCACTGGTGAAAAACCGGCTAGTGCGCACACGCTGCTTTCATAAACGAGGCGCCAACAAGTGGGTGGGCAGCGCGCCAAAACGCCACGCGGGCTCAGGAAGGAAGGAAGGAAGGAAGGAAGGCCGATGCGCTGGTGCTGAGCTGCGCCCCGCCGCCCGTCCCTCCTCGTGCTCCGCCTCCTCCCTCTCTATCTCGCCTAGCGCCATGGCGGACCCCAAGCTGCTCTACCGGTACGAACCCGCGCGCCGGGCCGGCCGCAGCGGACCCGAATACTAACTTCGCCGCGCTCGCATGCAGGGAGATCGTGGAGCTTGAGCGGCAGCTGCGCGAGCTGCTGCGCGCCAACCCGCTGAACGCGCAGGACGCGAATGCGCTGCGCGCCCGGTACGTCATCTCTCCGCGCCGTCGTGCGAGGCAGATCGGCCACGTGTTGACGTAATCATGCAGTCTGATAGCCAAGGCCGAGGCGCTCGCGGCCGCGAGCGCGCCGTTCGCGGCCGCCAAGGAGATCGAGCAGGTGCTCTGGAAGCCGTGCTTCTACCGTCGCATCGAGGACTTTCGGCGCCGCGTGCGCAAGTACGCGGCTGCAAGCGCTGGCGGCGACCGGGCGACCGGCGTGCGCGAGCACTTCGCGCGCGTCTCGAGCGAGTTCCAGCACTTCCTCACCTCCGCCGCCGCCTTCTACGACCGTCTGCGCGCCCTGTACGCCGCGTGGCTCGATAGTCCGAACGCGTCAAATGCTGCGGACGCGGCGGCCAAGTGCCGCCAGAGCCTGCACCGGTGCTTCGTGTTCCTCGGGGACCTCGCGCGCTACCGCGAGCTGCACAGCCAGAAGGCCAAGAAGAACTTCGCGGCCGCCGAGGGATTCTACCACCAGGCGCTCGCGCTCGCGCCGGACAACGGCAACCCCCACAACCAGCTCGCGGTGCTCGCGACGTACGTCGAAGCCGAGACCGTCGCCGTGTACCGTTATTGCCGCAGCCTGCTCATCGCGCAGCCCTTCGCGACCGCCGAGGAGAACCTGGCGCTGCTCTTCGAGCGCGCGCGCCAGCGGCCGCTCGCCGGTCCGTCGCTGCTCGCGCTCACGAGCGCGTCGCCGCCCAAGGACAAGGCCGCGAGCCTCAAGAGCTTCCTGCACCGCCTCGCGCGCATGCACGGCATCTTGTTCTCGATCGCGTCATCGAACACGACTAGGAATACGTACCCACGTGAGATGGAGGGCATTCTCTTCAAGGACCTGGACGCGCTGCTGCGCGCGGGCGCGATCGGCGACGCGCTGCTGCTCAAAGTGGTCGTGACGAACGTGTTCTGCGTCGTGCGCGCGCTGCGCGGCGACGCGCGCACCAAGGAAGATGCGTTCCGACTCTCGGCACGCACGATCACGAGCGTCATGGAGTTTATCATTGCGGCGCTCAGCGCCAAGAAGCAGCCAGTAGCAGCAGCAAGCGGCGAGAACCCGAACAGTCTGCGGCTGCTCGGCCCCGTGAGCGTGTTCTGCGACTTTCTGCGGCTGAACCCCGCGGTGGTGGACCTGCTCGACGAAGAGCTCCTGGGTAACGACGATGGTGATGACAATGCCGGCGGGTATCAGAAGAGCCACCGCGCGTTCCTGGAAGCGTTCGTGCGTCTCGTGAACCACGCGGCACTCAAGGAGCTGTACTCGCCGCTCGTGAACCTGCGCAACGACCAGCAGGAGCAGCTGCGCGCGCAGCAGCTGGCGCTGAAGGAGAACGTCGAGCTGCGCGGCTTCTCCCCGCTCGCAGCGCTGTGGGAGAAGCCGCAGACCGCTGGTGCATCGCCGTCCACCATGCCCTTGAGCCCCGGCAGGGCGAGCTCTACTACTAGTCTCCCGGAAGCCGCGGCGGCGCCCATCCGTGCGTGGAACCTGTACAACTTCGGCAGGTTCCTCTGCGAAGAGTACGAAGGCAACCCGCTTTTGTACCTGTACCAGGGTGTGTTCTCGACGACACCAACCGTTGGTGGTGGTGGCAATGGCGTCAGCATCTCGAACAGCTTCTTGCAGGCAGTCACTGCGGGTGGATCGAACAAGGAGAAGAAGAACCTGAGCGTCGGTCCGATGCCGTCGCCCAGGCTCTTCGAGATGATGGGCTCGACGGGCGCTTCGAGTGAGCAGCAGCATGTTGCTACGAATGGCAACAATGCTGCGGTGCGTCCGCCCTCCACCAAGCAGACGGACGCGGATGACGACGTCGACGACGAAGTGATTGTCTTCCAGCCGTCACCGGCCTTGGCCCCGATATCTTATGACGCAGTGAGTAGCAGTGGCGCTCTCGGCGGCGATGCGAGCGTGTCGTCATGGATGGCGTCGTCACCGTTCGCAGACTTGTCCGCGGGAGGTTCGTTTAACCTCGGTGCGCCGAGCTCGCAGTCGACGCCGGAACCGAAGCGGAACTCCTCGTTCAGTGACGCGTTCAGCGGTGGATTTGGCAGCGGGTCGACGCTTGGATATCCGAGCTTCCACAGCTTCAGCAGCGACTTTGGCGGCTTCTCGGGACAGGGACTCCTCTCCTCTGGTTGGGGCAACAGCGAGTTGTCGCTGACAGCAGCAGCAGCAGCAGTCAGTAGCACCAACGGCCTCGGCCGTCCGCCGTCGGTGCCGAAACCAAACACCGGGGTGTTCGGCGGACTGAGCAACACGCAGTCCTTCGCACCGATGCTGGATTTGGCGGCGGTCGAGCGGGAGAGTGCGCTGTACCAGCAGGAGGAGTCGAGTCTGAGCGCGTTTTTCGGCTCGTCGTCGTCGTCGACGACGCCGCGCAGCAGCTCAGCGTCGAGTCTGAATCTGAATCTAAGTGATGCGTCCAGCACTCGCACGCCTCTGCTGCGCTCTCCGCCGCCGGGCTTCAGCGCTGCCTCGCTTGGTGTCGCTCCAGGTGGCATCATGCAGGCGCGCCTGAGCGAGTCGGGCACGCAGCTCCGCACGCGGAATCCGTTCGTCAACCCGTAAAGCGGCGGAGGCGTTTGCGGCTGCTAGCGTATCACGGCAGTCGAGAACGCCGCGGACACAGAAGAAGTCTCAGAAAGATGAAGTAGAGTTCTCCACCAGCTTGGTGCACTAGCGGCGGAGATCATCCACCACCAGCGTCTCGGAACTATCCCCTCTCGACCCGCTAGTTCGCCAACATCGACGAAGCGAAGCCGCGTTGCTGAGCTCCAGCATGTGAAACGACGGCAGCTGGTCTAGAGGATGGAACTCTGTCACGCTCTTAGCAATGGAAGTGAGCGCGACTTGAAGTGAGCAGGGGTGTCAGCAGAGATCAAGCGAGAGTGAGAGGGTGAGTGTGCCAACGAGAACAAGAGAGGAGCAAGTGGCAGCAGACTGTGGCAGCAGCGACGACAGCCACAATGTCCTCATGGGCCGATCCTCCGGAGAGGTGACACGACACGACACGGCACGAGCGACCAGAAAAAAATGCACACGAGAGAGATACAAGATATACGAGGGCTGTTGATGACGCAGATGATGATGAACGAGTAGCTAGAGATCCGTTCGGACCGCCTCGAGCGACCAGCGAGGCGGTGACGACGACGACGATGACGACGCCAAATGACCACGTTTGCTTTTGCTGAGTGTTTGTTACTGTAATAGTTCGCGTTGCGTCGCACTATGCGCGACGCTCGAACCAGATGCCGTACGGGAACTCGGTGGGCGCGCGCGGCTCGAGCACGTCCGGCGGCCCGACGCTCGCCAGCAAGCTCTCGACCACGTGCAGCTCGAGCTTGAAGCGCGTCGCGAGCGCCGCCGGCGCGCCGTCGGCCGCCGGCGCCTCGTAGTGCATCCGCAGCAGCTCGCGCAGCTGGCGGTTCGTCACGCGGCCGGGCATGTGCTCCACCACCTCGCCACCGAACGCCGCGGACGCCGCCGCCGTGCGGTCTCGGGGCATCTGCACAGGCGCGTCCGAGCGCGCACGGTACGCGCTCGCCGTGTCGGCGAACGCCGCTTCGTTTTGCTGCAGGTAGCCGACGCTGTCGTAGTCCTGGAAGCGCCGAGCGTCCTCCAGCAGCGCCGCGTTCATCTCCTCGAGCGAAGGCGCAGGCGCGGGCGCGTGTGGGTTGCGCAGCAGACTCGCGCCGTTCAGGTCGCGCGCGCTGGTGTCCAGGTGCGACACGACCACCGCGTCGCGCGACGACTCCGCACGCAGCGCCGCCGCCAGCGACTGCTTCTGCTGCTGCTGGACGGCGGCCGCCGCCGTCTTCGCTGCTGGTCGGCTCGCCGCGCCGCCCATGGGGTCCTCCTTGTGCGATGGGGCAGTTAGGATGCTGGTGGTGTGGTCGGCGCGAGAGGCTAGTAATGGAAGCAGCGCGAGGCACTTGCCGGTTGTATCGCCTGCGGTAAGTACGCGCGCTTCGTACTTAAGCGCAGCTGAAGCTCCTTCGCCCCACACATTTTTGCTGGTGGCATTCTGGGGGTGGTCGCTGCCTGCGTAAGTCGCGCGCGCTAAGAGCTAAAGCATGAGCAACAAGGCGTGGAAGCCGTTCAAGCCGTTCCGGTTCGCGGACCTGCTGACGCCCGCGCAGCGCCAGAAGCTGCGCGAGCTGCTGCTCTTCACGGAGGCCTCGGGCACGAAGCAGGACTTCCAGGCGCCCAGCGGCAGCCAGAAGTACCGCTACCCGGCGCCCACGAACCAGCCGCCGGCGCACGTGCCGTCCACGGAGCGCAAGGAGAACATCTACAACACGCAGTACTACACGCGCGATGTGCGCCGCGCGCACACGCCGCTCGAGGTCGGCGTGCACCCGTCGATCGCGGTCGAGAAGCGCGCCGAGCTGCCCGCGGACGCCAAGCGCGGCTCGCCGGGCAACAAGGTGCGAATAGCGCCATCCGGATGGACTCTGCCGAGCCTGCTATGCATGTTAACTCGAATGCTGGGTGCAGAACCCGGCGGTGCTGGCGTATGACCCCACGGGCACGCGCTCGGCGATGAGCACGACGCACGGTGCGCGCGCTCTTGTCCTGTCTTGCTGATGGGGGAGAGGGGAGGGGAGCTCTTAACGATACTAATAACGCACTCGTAACGTTCCTGCAGAGGCGCGCGACAAGCTCATCCAGAGCCTCGCGCCGACTCACAACGTGCGCTTCGCGTGGGAGGGCCGCGACGAGGAGATCATCGCCGAGTACGAGTCCAAGAACCTGCCGCCGGTGCCCGGCCGCGCCTTCGAGTGGGACATGCCGGAGCGCGCGCGCGCGCGCCGCTGGTAGGTATCTGCTCGCATCTCTTCCGACACGAGCGTGCAGCACGACGCTGGTCATTATGGAGAACAAGGAAGCTGTCTGAGGTTGTTGAACCGAGAAGTGCATTGATGAATTTCGAGTGCGGAGAACTGTTCGCTTGGCGATAACTTCGGCTTAAGACTGGCTTCGTTGGGTATCGATCGACACCTGCCACGATGCATCGCGCATGGGGAAGTGTGTGCGAATCTGCTCGTCATCATCACTCGCGTTAGACTCGGACGTTCCACTCACTTACACATGGGTGCCTCAATCATCACCTGCCAACCAACCACTGGCCTACCGACCTGAGGAACTAAGAAGTACTCCGACGCCGTTCAGCAGCAGTGCTCACGCATGAAACAGTAGATTAGTTCACGATAAGCGCATCCCTGATGGCGCTCTCCTGCTATCGTTCAATATCGTGAATCAGCTCGACGCGGACGAGATTGCGGCGCTGCAAATGCGCTCTTGCGCACGACTGCCGCTGTCGAGCGACCACGAAGAGATACTAAAGTAGATGCTGCTCGTGTAGGATGCAGCGAAACAACGACGGAAAGCGGTTGAGTCTGCAAGCGTGGATTCGGGGTTGTGGCGGTGCTGACGGTCATGGTTGGAGCAACATCGAGGAGGTCTCTCGAGTCAAATCGACGACAACCCCGAGCAACAGCATGCTCAGTGGATCCGGTTCCAAGCGCTCGCTGAACGCAGTTGTTCCGTGGATTCCGGAAGCACATCGCGAAGTACTACAAGCACGATGCGGTGTACGTGTCCGTGGTTTCTGCTGGTGTAAATGCGATGTCAGTCGTGACGCGGTCTGGATCGCAAAAGTCGATGGCAACTCAAGCGCGCGGACCAATCCGACTGTCGAGTATCAATATATTAGAGCGAACACAGTAAAGCAGGTATGAAAGGAAGGAACAGTCGCCGTCACCACGCGCATCCAATCGAGTCGGCGAGAGAGGTGCCTTATCGTCGATAGGCAGCGAGCTGCGCGCGCAGCTGCTCGTTCTCGTCCTCGAGACGGATCATCTTGGGCGCGATCTCGGCGTCGATCTCCTGAATCTGGTTCTTCAGGTGGTGATTCTCCTCGCGCAGGCGCGCCACCTCGTCGCGCAGGTACGTGTTGATGTCGAGCTGCTGCTCGAGCGACGTCTTGGCCTCGAGCAGCGCGTCTTCGATCTCCAGCTGCTTGACGGCCGCGAGGTCCGCCTGCTCCTGCACCAAGCGGTCGCAGTCGCGCACGAGCCGCTCCACCTCCTGCTCCTTGCGCGTGATCTCATCCTTCGTGGCCGCGAGCGACGCCTCGTACGCGGCGACCTGCTCGTGGCTCGTGGCCACCAGCTCCTGGTGCCGGCACAGCGCGCTCTCGTTCGCCTCCAGCTGCGCGCGCAGCTGCGCCATCTCCTGCTCAACCTCCTTGGCCGTCACCGCGGGCGGCGCTTGCTGCTGCGCACGCCGCAAGTTCTCCTGTTCGTTGAGCAGGTCCGTGATCATCTGCTCATCAGCCGCGCGCTGCTTGCGGATCGCCGCGAGCGCCGCCGTCTGCGCGCTCAGCTCCGCCTGCAGCTTCGAGAGCGTCGTGTCCATGACGCGCCGGCTCGAGAGCATGTCTTCGTGGAGCTTCGCCGCCGACGGCCGCTCCGGCGCGCTCTTCACGCGCGCGTTCTCGTCCAGCATGACCGTGAGCTTGGAGATCTGCTTTTGCAGTGCCGACTTCTGCTCGCGTTCGAGCTTCAGCGCCTGTGATCAAGGCACAAGAACCTCCGAGGTTAATCCACCACCGCCATGAGAAATAGCCTCGAGCGAACGCAACGCACATGCTCAAAGTATGTGCCGGCGCGCTTCGCGTCCTCTTCCTCCTACACCAATTGCGCGCATACGTGCGCCGCACGGCACAGATTTGTTAGTTCGCCTGTTCAGACAGATATAACCCCTTGTCCACACACGCGCACCGTGAACGTGCGCACGTAGGACGTGAGCGGCGACCACTCGCTGCACTGCTGCGCAGCTTCGTCCACCACGCGCGCGCGGAAGACGTAGTTCTTCCGAATTAACCCATCAAGCAACCAAGCACGTGAGTTCCTCTTCTTCCGCATTTAACTCGACAACCAGCCACCCCAAGCTGCTGATCATCGTCGAAACGCACCGTGTTCGGCGCGAGACCTTTCACCGGGTGCATCGCGGCTGTGAAGACCTCCGACTCGGTCCACGAGTAGTACACGTATCCATGCTCGCTGTGGCTCTAAAAAAACCCTCGGAACGGGTCAACGGGTAGCCGCGGTAGTAAGATAGCGCGAGCTCGACACTGGCGAGGGCGGCGACGCACCAGTTGGAACGCCAGCTTGCGTCCAGGCGGCGGCTGCTGCTGATGCGCAGCGCCGGCGTGCAAGCGCAGGCGCAGGCTCACAGACTTGTCGGTTTTGGCGACGACTTCGGGCGCGGGCGGCGCCGCGAGCTCCGGCGTCGGCGAGAACAGCGGCATGAGGGCGAAGCGAGGGACGGGCGCCGCTTTCTTCGTGATCCAACTTGGAAAATGCGACCTGTCGCTCGGTAAACCCTAGGCGCCAAACCCTAGGCGCTTGCGTAAGCCCTTCGCGTGGGCTCACCTGCTTGCGTAAACCCTGCCCTCCCACGCGCAAATTGGCTGGAAGCGAGCACATCAGCATCGACGACAATGGCCGACGTCGACGCCGATGGCCCGCTTATCAGCGAGGACGAGCTCGCGAGCACGCAGCAGTTCATCGAGAACGCGCTCGACCTGAAGCTCAAGGTGCGCGCGCGCGCGCATGCGTGTCTCTCTCGCTTTCTTCACTACCAGAGCCTCCGTACCCGATCAACCCACCTTGCTCCTTGACAACCAGGGCAATAGCACCACGTACGACTTCCTCGTGCGGCAGCTCTCGGACGCAGATGGCGGCGCGCAGGCGGCGGCTGCGCGGCGGCGCGTGTTTCTGGCGCTGCCGCGCTGTATCTCGGCGATGGCGGGCGAGCCGCAGGCCTTCCAGCAGCTCTTTGACGCGCTCTTCAAGTTCTCGTTCCTGGCGGCGCGCGCCGAGCGCGTGGCCTTTGCGCGCTTTGTCGCGCACCTCGTGTCCTCCAACACGGTCTTCGTGCTGCCGACACTGCAGATGCTCGCGCGCTGTCTCTGCCGCCCGCAGCAGCTCCCACCCTGGCTCACCCCACCACCAGCAGCGCCAGTGCCAGCGCCAGCGACGGCCAAGCGGATCGCGATTGGCGGGTCGTTCGGTGGCATCATCTCAACGGCGCCCGTCTCAGCTCCTGACAATAAAGCGCCGGAAGAGCCCGTCATCGACGTCGAGGCGCGCATCGAGCAGCGGTACGCGGCGGCACACGAGCTGTTGCAGCGCGTGCTGGCGCTTGTGCCGACGGCGGCGAACGTGCTCTTCCCGGTGGTCTGCGAGCACGTGCCGCACAAGCGCCTGGATACGGCGTTCCAGGTCGCGTTCCTCAAAAACGTCCTGAAGCTCTCGACGTACGTGCCCGGACTGCAGGAGCGCGTCTTCGCGCTCGTCGTGGACCAACTCGTGGCGGTCGACGTCGAGATCAAGCTGGACGAGCAGGAGGAGGACGTGTTCACGATGGACGACTTCCTTGACGACGCGCTGCTACCGCCGGACAGCGGCGCCCAGGTCGATGAGATGGCCGACAAGCTCGACGAGATGATGCTCGCCGTGTTCGCGCACATCGAGGCGGTCGTCGGCGCGTCGGCGTCGGTGCAGGCGTCGACGGCGACGGCGGACGGCGACCTCCTCGACGTGCAGAAGGCGGCGACAGTGTTCCGCTACCTGCTCAAGGTCTTCGAGCACTCGATCCTCAACACGCACCGCTCCAAGTACCCCCAGTTCCTGCTCTTCTACGTCTGCCGCATGGATCCGCAGTTCCAGGACGTGTTCATCTCGCAGCTACTCGCGACGTCGCTTGACCCGCAGGTGCCGCCCGTGACGCGCCATAGCTGCGGCGCGTACCTCGCGAGCTTCCTGGCGCGTGCCAAGTACATCTCGGTCGCGTATATCCAGAAGGCGCTCTACCACTTGCTCCAGTGGATGCACGGCCAGATGGACGTCTACGATGCCGCGCTGCAGCCGTCGTCCTCTTCTTTCTCGCCCCTGGCGGCCGAGCAGGCGGCGCTTGAGGAGCACTCGCGCGGCAGCTTCCAGGAGTCAATCTACATCTCGTCGCTGCAGACCGTGTGCTACCTGCTGTGCTTTCGCGGCCTGGAGGTCGCGCAGGCGCCGCACGGCTACGACTTTTTGCGCTCGCTCGGCTGGCAGCGCCTGCTGATCACGTCGACGGGCTACTGCCCGCTCGCGTTCTGCCAGCAGACGGTGGCAAGTGAGTTTCTCAACTTTGCCGAGACGTTCGACCTGATCTCGGACGAGTGCATCGACCGCGTGGACCAGGCGGTCAGCTCGTCGAGCACCAGCGCGTTCTCGAAGAACAAGAAGAAGGCCAAGACCATGGAGCGGTCGACGGCGCCGACGGTTGCGAGCAACAGCAGCAGCAGCAGCAGCGCCACCACCACCGTGCTGCTCGGCCAGCAGCGTCAGCCGCTCGAGACATTCTTCCCGTTCGACCCGTACCTGTTGCGCCGGTCGTTCAAGTACATCGGCCCGTCATATTTATATTGGAAGCACGCGGATCCGATGTCGAGTGAGAACTGCGATGCGCTGAATGCCGTCAAGGCCATCATCAAGGAGTACGAGGAGGAGAACGGTGGTAATGACGACGAAAGGGAAGAAGACGACGACGAGGAGGAAGACGAGGAGGAAGATGGCGACGAAGACGACGGAGTGGAGGACGACGCGGAAGAAGGCGGCGGGCGCGATGACGACGACGTGAGCATGGCTGGAAGCGTCGGCGCGGCCTCGTTCAAGGGGTTAAGTTATTTCGAAGCGAGCATGGCGCGCTCGCACGGCACGTCGGTCGGTTCGTCCGTCGATGGAGGCGACTACAGCTTTGACGAGCGGGAGCGCGAGCTCAGGATGGCGGGACCCGCGTCTGGGGACAGAAAAAACCACAAGAAGAACTCGCGCACCGCGTTCGACCCATCCCCGGCGCTCTCTGCAAGCTCTCCTCCGTCGCGACTTCCACCCCTGGGCTCTGCTAACGCGTTCACGCTTGGAGGCTTCGATGACTACGAAGACGACGGCTTCTGAGATACAGTAGGATCCTTCTTGACACGCGATGCAATACACTTGATGCAAACTGCATGGACGCGACGTCCTCCTCCATCATGAGTCCAATGCCAATGGTGAGATCACGGCTCGAGGGCTGAAGTGCATTCGGTCATGAACATTGCCTTCGAAAACAGTAGTAGATAGAGAAATTCAGGTACAATATTGTACAATATATATTGCAACATATTGTGCGACGAGATGTACACGAAAAGCGTTCATGGTTCGTGTGAGGTGGTGTGCAGATGTGTGTGGCGAGTTGTTGGTTGATGGGAGTGTTGTTGTTGTCGGGTTGC